>BFEA01000459.1:436297-447202 GCA_003427395.1 Chara braunii | reverse complement strand
AGTGTAGGGGTAGGGTTAGATGGGTCAGGAGGACCATATGACAAGGGGGGTGAGTTCTCTTTATCTCGAAGCTCAAGGCCACTCACGTAAATGTCGTGCACCTACGGGATGCCCATGTATGTGTGTATGGTATTGATTGTCCTGCTGGGGTACTCTGGGTTTCTTTTCCTACTCCTCTGTGGTCTTGATTGTGTGACTGAATGCATGTGATCTACCTACTCACCTGATGGATGAAAAATGAAGTATCTTGTTATACTTGCCGAATCTTTATACAGTGCTTTGTCTTTTTATCACTGAACGGTTGTAGTCTGTAGGTTCTGCCAGAAGTTCAAATTTCGTTTTTTAGTGCAATTGAGACTGAACCACGTTCAGGTGGGACTCCTCTTGGTTGGGACCTGGTTGAGACCTACGTGGGACCCTTGGGACCAAGCGGAACCCTTGGGACCCAGCGGGACCGGACCCAAACAAGGAGAGTTTCTGGACCCAAATCAGTTAGTCATTGACCTCTTGTCTTCTTGGTTGGGATATGAGTTCATTCTTCTTGGACTAGGACACCCATTGCTGAGGGGATCTTGGCCTTGACGTTTCGCTTGTATTCTGATTGCACTATCCGTGGCTTGACTTGCACCCTGTACACCACTCAATTCTCCATTGTTGCATTTAGTTACTCGTTTTCTTATTTGTTGTGCCGACAAGGAGCTGGTCAGACTGGACTCGAGAGGACCTCGTATGCAGTCTGATCAGACTGGGTCGCTGGATCAAACCTCTCTTTGAATTTAACTGTTTCTTTTGATGTTCTCTACTTCTAAATGAAATGTCGCTCCGACTAGGAGTTCTACCTTCTATTCTCTGAGCTTTATCTGTTTTTCTGAGTTCATTTCCGATGCCCGTGGAGACTCGCAATCTGAAAGAAGAAAGAGAGAGGAGGGAGAGAGAACAGGGAGAGAGGGAGATTGATAGTCTGAAGTGGGCAAGGACTGGGAAAAGGAGTGTTCGTCAAAGCGCGAGGGGGAGTGAACCTCTTGAGAGTCTGATTGATTCTTTTGCTGACTGGCGACACTCTGACCCACCTGGACAGGTCAAAAATGACCCAACTTTCTTCAACGCAATGGCGGGCCTTGTTAGATGTAGCCAGTGATGTTGAGAAACCTCATCTGCAAGCACTCTTAGATGGTGCAATAAAACGGGAACAGGAGTCAGAGAAGGAGAGGAAGGAGACCTTGCTGAGAAGGCAAGTAGCTCTCCTAGAGACTGTTCCCTCACTGACTGAACAGTAGTGCGGGGAACAGTTGCAGTCCATACTTACAGCCTTTGTTCAAGTCCGAAATCTTGAGGACCATACCACTCAGATCGCTGAAGTCTTTGCAAAGTTGGAGACTCTTCAGGATGATCTGACTGATATGACCCGCAAGTACCATGACTTGACAAAGGAGGTGGCTGACTTGCGACAAGCCCAAGTGGCCAACCCTCTTCCTCTACCCCAAGGATCTGAAGCTGCAATCGAAACCACCTCTGCCCCTCTTACTGTATCTTCTTCTACCTCTTCTTCGAGTTTGATGGCAACCCCCTCGGGACCTGCAGCAGGTGCAGATTCCACTGTTGCTGTAACAAGCAATGAGGTTGGAACTTCTGCAATTGCTGCAGCCCCAAGGCCGGAACCAGCTGCTGCTGGTCCCAGCTACGCCAGTCCCTACGTGGACCAGAAGGCGGTACAAATGTCGTCCAAGTACGATAGCAAGGATGACATCGAGTCCTGGATCGGCTCCATGAGAGCCTACTTTGATATCTTGGGAACTCAACCTGAGAACGAGGCGGTGATCATGGGAATGAATGTCGAGCCAGTCGTACGGGGCTTCCTAGAAGTCCAAGCAACACGGGCTGGGTTTCCAAAGGCTGCACTAGCGAAATGGCTAAGGACCACCCTGGTTGCCTCCCTCGAAGAGCTCATCTCGGAATACCAAGATCCACATGTTGCTGCTAAAGCAAGGATTCAACTGGACAAAGTAAAGCATAGCAAGTGGAATGACTCCATGAAAAGCCTGCAGAACTATCTAAGCAAGCTGTTTGCCACTCGTGGTTTGAAATTGTCCACTCAGTCTTGCTTGGATGTGGTTAAGGGCGCAGTTCCAACTAACTTCACTAGTCACCTAGGCAGGGACTACATTGCATACACTGACTGGCTCGCCTTAATGAAGGACGTAGTCAGTCTGGAGGCTATGGACCTCGTTAGCACGGCAGGCAGCAAAAAACCCATGGGCGGCAGACGGTTCAAGGGCAGCAACCGTTTTGTTGTGCATGACCTGCTCGAGGCCGAGGAAGAAGCCGATGCGGGTGACCCCACTCTTGGTGACGACCAAGAACAGGACTCCGATACAGCTTGTTGTTCGGCTCATGAGTCCTACGCAAATAAAGAAGAAGAAAAAAATTATGCCTTTAAAAAGACTGCTAGCAAGCACTAAGAGACCGAATCGGAGTGCCGAAAAAAGTTATGTCCAACTCCCCAAAGGAGTTAAGATCCTGCCTAAACCGGAGGATGCAACTACCAAACCTTGGGTTGACCTCCGGATCACTGAAAATGACTGGTGGGGCAAACTCAAGAAGGGGGTTTGCCTGCATTGCCAAAAACGAAATCATAAGGTTCAAGACTGCTATAGGCTGCAGGGAAACCAGAATCGGGCGTAGAGTCAGATTCAACAAACTCTACAACAGGGGAGGCTGGTTCTGTTGAAAATCAGCAGCCATCCCTTGAAGCCCAATCATCTGCTGAAGACAAGGCTGAGGTAAGTAATGTATTGTATGTCGAGCCTTGGGAGGAGTCTGAGATGGTTGACTTCCACTACCACTTGGAGCATTGGGCTGAGATGAAACARCAGCGTGCCCAAGGGAYARTGAAGTTGATCTTCYTTAAACTTCTCATAAACCACCGCTATCTCCGTGTGTTGGTTGATTGTGGTGCTACTGCTAACTTCATGTCACCCCACGGGATACGCAAGGTGGGCTTGGGGATGAAGCAAGTGGCCTTGCAGAACCCTTGCCGGACCCAAGTTGGCAACAAAGAAGTTGTCTCTTCTACGCATGCAGTCAAAGTTGTGCGCACTACCTTTGACAAAGGTAAGACTGTCACCCATGCACTGAACTTCTTTGTCCTTGACAAGTGCCCCTTCGACGCTGTCTTTGGCTTGGGCTGGCTGCAGTCCCAATGCCAATGGACCAAGTGGAAGGAATCACTCTTCATGGTCAAAGATGCTCAGGGGAACGAGCTTCTTGTCTTCTTGGATGGGAAGCACGAATCCCCAGTGACTTTTCTAAATGCATTGAAGTTTTGCAAGAAGTGGCACAAGCACAAAGAGGAAGAACAGTTGTATGTTGCCTTTGTTCGTCCTGCTCATGTGCCTTCTACTTTTGCGGCTAGTACTACTCTTCGCACCTCTACATCTCTACCCTCTAATAGTCAAAATGATCCTACTTCAGATTCGGTCGTCTCTATACGCGACTTGCGACCGGATCTTGGTGATCCCTTTGCTGATTCCCCACCCCCACCTGTCCCATCAGACATCCAAACCCTCCTCGATCGGTTTCCGAAAGTCTTGGCCGAGCCACGTGGAGTCCCCACGCGACCGGTTCGACACACCATCGAGTTGGTCGAGGGTGTTGTTCCTCCAAAGGGCTGCGTGTACCGTATGGGACCCGGCGAGTTGGAGGAACTCCGGCGACAGATCAATGAGATGATTGACAAAGGGTGGATCAAACCAAGTGAATCTGAATTTGGTGCTCCTGTGTTGTTTGTGCCAAAGAAAGGAGGCAAACTCTGTGTGTGTATTGACTATCGCGGTCTAAACTGCATCACGAGAAAGAATGCTTATCCATTGCCTCGTATAGACGACTTGCTTGATGCCGCAGGCGGGTGCAAGGTTTTCTCCAAGATCGATCTCAAGTCTGGCTACCACCAGAAACATAGAATTCGTGAAAACCTAATAAAAAAAATTGTTAGGTTTGCACGAAATTTTTTAAAGATTCCGATAATACATTTTTCAGGCCTCCTACATGAACAACATTCTATGTGAAGTAAATTAACTACAAAAAATGAATAAAAAAATATTTTTTAAAAACCACTAGATGTGGTGAGGAGAGAAGCAAGTTTTTTTACAAAAAATCACTACCTTGCAAAGCACCATTTGTTCAAAAATCGAAATATCTCAATTTTTTGTTTATTTTAAAAAATTAAATTTATAGTTTTATAAGGTATGTAGCACGATGAACCTATTCGAGGGCTTCCCAAACATGCACATATATTATCCTATTCCTAATACATTTTCTTGGATATGTTCTCGCATACATGGACGAATATATTATTTTTTTGTATTTTTAATTTTTTTTATTAAAATATTTTTCAATTTTTTTATTTTAAATCGTGGTTGGCTAAGAATTTGAAAATGTTCCCGAGGCAAAAGTTGTTTGAATTCTAATTTTACATAAGATATATTTTTTGATAAGGATTTTACAATAAACTTTAAAATGGATTATATTAATTTATAGTTCTATAAATTAGTTTTCACATAATTTGGTTTTTACCAAACTGTTGAAAATGACTTATAGTTCTATAAATGAGTATTCACTGAAACTGATTTTTTTAACGTCTTTCAAGTTCGCCTTGCAGTCCTTAGAGATTGATTGTTTGAGCTATGCTTTTTGTCAATCTACTGAAAACGACTCATAGTCCTATAACATGTTTTTTTATTGGAAAGAGTTTTCCTACACATTTTGAGAATCAGTAGACTTTTTGCCCATTTTTTTGCCTCCTTTATCGGGAAACAATTTAAAAACACTCTCTTTAATGTGTCAAAAAGAAGAGTTTGACTTTTACTTTTTCATTCTATAAAAAATGTTAGGTTTTGTGGTTTTGTTAGGTTTTCACGAATTCAGTGTTCAGATTGGAGTCGATCCTGCGGACCAGCACAAGACTGCGTTCAAAACATGTGACGAACTTTATGAGTTCACCGTAATGCCCTTCGGTCTTACGAATGCACCAGCCACTTTCCAAAGCCTCATGGACAAGGTCCTCTGCGAACAGATTGGTCGGTTTATGGTAGTGTACCTGGATGACATTCCGATCTTCAGCAAGTCCATGGAGGAACACCTCAAGCATCTTGAGGAGGTGCTCGCTATCCTCAAGAAGACGCAGCTCCATCTCAACTTGGAGAAATCTGAGTTTCGGAAGGATAGCGTCATCTATCTTGGACACCGGTTGTCTGCTGCAGGCCTAGAGCCTGAGGCAACCAAGATTGAGGTCATATGCGATTGGCCTCAACCTGCGAACATTCGCGAATTGCGTTCTTTCCTTGGTCTCACATCGTACTATCGGAAGTTTGTACCTCGTTTTCCTATCATTGCTCGTCCGTTGTCGTGACTAACCAGTAAAAATGTGTCTTATTCCTGGGATGCCGCATGTACGGAAGCTTTTCAAGCTCTCAAGGAAGCCTTGGTAAGTTACCCGGTACTCCGCATTGCAGATCCCAAACTGACCTTCATAGTTACTACGGATGCAAGTCAGTATGGAATCGGTGCAGTGCTGCAGCAAGATGACGGCGATGGCCTGCGGCCACTCGAGTACTACAACAAACGAATGCCCAGCGTAAAGGTAGCCACTTCCACCTATATGAGCGAGCTCTGCGCTTTGCGTATGGCGTTGGATCATTGGAAATATTAACTTTTGGGACGCCACTTCAAAGTCTTCTCAGACCATGAGACCTTGAAGTGGATCAAACAGCAGACTACTCTATCCCCTACCTTGCTTCGCTGGTTCCATGAGATTGACATTTTTTATTTTGAATTAAGACACAAAAAAGGTTGTTATAATCGAGTCGCTGACGCACTGTCTCGCCACCCTGAGTACATGACTTGCCTGATGAAATCCTACGACTTCCGGAAGAAACTGAAGGAGGAGCTCGTAGAGCAAACAGCCAAGGATCCGGAGCTTAGCTCCATCCTTGAGCAGCTGCGGGCTGATCCTAGTAGTGAGCCTGATTTCCACGAGTATGGAGGACTGATTTTTCGTCGTTACGGGAACCATGACCGTTTGTGTGTGCCCAACCATGAGCCTCTCCGCACACACTTTCTGGACTTGGCTCATGGCCGGAGCGGGCACTTCGGCATGGCAAAAACGTACGCTAACCTRCTGAGACAGTTTGATTGGCCTGRCATGAAAGGGACTRCTGAGAAATTTGTGGCTGAATGTCAAGTCTGTCAACGAATCAAACCTTGCAGACAAAAGCCCATGGGGCTACTCACACCCCTACCCATTCCTGATGGTCCCGGGGAGTCTGTCTCCATCGACTTCACTGACATGGGTAAGGTAAGCAAGAACGGGTATTCACAAGTCATGGTGATTGTTGACCTATTTTCAAAATTTCTCTATCTGATTCCTTTGCCGCCCCACGCCCCAACAGATCTAGTGATTCGCGAATTCCAACAGAAATACCTGTTGCAATTCGGAACCCCGAAGACTCTTGTGAGCGATCGGAATCCGCGTTTCATTAGCACTGAATGGAAGGATTTCACGTCCCACCTAGGAATCAAACTGTGCATGACGTCTGACCGACACTCCGAAGCCAACGGTTTGGCTGAGGAGATCAACCAGACTGTATTCCAACTTCTCCGTGCATTGATCATTCCGGATCAGGAGACATGGGATGAGGAGCTGTATTCTGTCAAGGGGTTGTATAACAACTCTGTCCATTCTGCCACCGCCATGACACCCAACAGGTTGCACTACGGTTGGCAGATCCGTAATCCGCTCTCCTACTTGTTCCCTGAGCAGTCAGCTGGCTTAACACCCGACAGGCCCGGCTTCAGGGCTAAGTATGATCGCTTGCTCAAAGTTGTTGTTGCAACTATGACCAAGCGACAGCATGCCATGATCCACCATGCAAACAAAAAGTGTCGACCATCGGAGATTCAAGTAGGAAGTTATGTCTCGGTAAAGATGTCTGAATTCTCAGAGGAGGAGGGAGTCTCACGCAAACTCCTCCCACTCTACTACGGGCCTTGGGAAGTTTTGGATGTAATTGGGGAAGATCACTTTGGCCCTTCGTACGTTGTAGACGTGCCAGCTCACCTGCGCACATATCCTGTGTTCCATGCATCTAAATTGTACCTCCATCGTGATGCCGAGACATTCGATTACCGTGAAGATATGATCCCTCGCGCAATCAATGGCGGGCATGAGATAGACAGAATTAAACAGCATGTAGGTAAGGGGAGAAACAGACAGTACCAGGTTCATTGCATGTATCACCCGTTGGACGATCTCTACTGGATCTCCAAACAGGAACTGCTACGCAGCGCACCGCGCGTTTTTAAAGCTTACGAGCGACAGATCGCCGCTAACGCCACACCGAAGATCTCAGCAAGGCTCTCTGCAACAGAGTATTCCAGGAATCTCTTTGCCTTGCTCGCCTACGATGCGTTTGCCGAGGACTCAAAATGAGTTGCTCGCTCGAAGGGACCTCGCTCTTGAGGGGGGGGTAGTGTGATAACCCGTCCAAACACGGACTGAAACACACAGCTGATTTCTGAGTTTTGCTCATAGACTGAATGCCCTACTGAGTTCACCGCCTGCTAAGTCTGTGTGTGTATGTGCTTGCTGAACTGCATGTCTGTCTGAGTGCTGGTTGGCTTGCGTGTGTGACCGTGCATGTCTGAGTGCTGGTTGGTATGAGCGTGTGTGTGTGTGGCCGCCAGGGCACTTGTTCGTTCATTGGGCCCTCAGGGCCGGTACTTACCTGTGGCCTTCGCTTCGAAGGGTTGCAGCGGGGAGAAAGCACTCAAGTAACGGGTAGGCCGGTACCTCACCCGGCAGGAGGGTAAATATGCAGGTACCGGAGGCCGAGCAGAAGAAGACAAAAGTGGCATTTTTAGAGGCCGTAGTGTAGGCTAGGCCTAGCGGGTACCAGTCTGAGTCTAGGGCCTGTAGGGGCAATATCAGAGTCTGCAATGATGTTCCCTCCAAAAGAGGAGGTACCGGTTGCTTGGGAAGGCCAGCRGCCTGGAAGTCACCGCCCAAGAGGCAAAGCAGGCCGCTATATTTTCCGGCCGGGCGGAAGACCCGGCCTCTTTTTCGGTGTGCAAGTTTGGCGAACACACTGGTGGAGCGCTGGATGGAGCAGCGCTAAGTTGGAGCAGCGCTGCTGGGGAGGAAGAAGAAAGACACGAGGGAGGAAGAAGGAGGAAGGAAGGAGGAAGGGGGAGGAGCGCCAGGGGTACTTACCTGGTTATGGTGGCAGCCATCTTCATCACCTTGGTGGGCGCTGCAGCAAGGAGTTCCCAGCCGGGGAGAGCCACACCAAGAAGCTTCAGGGCAGGGTTGGGCATGGCGGCCTGAGTCCGAGCAGCCATAGCTGCTTTGTGTTGTCCTTTGGGCATCGGAGCAAGGCTTAGTAGTCCGCCATAGCCTCGGCCTATGTGAGTGAAGTGTGGGAGAGGCAGCCATGGCTATGGTGGACCTTGAGTGATACCTGCAGTAGAAGAGGGACTCGGACATTGATTCTGGAYCAGTCATTCAACATTGTATTATTATTTCTTGTATGAATAAGAGRAGGGGGAGATAAGGAGGAGGAGATTGTTGGGCRAAGAAGAAGAGCCTTGTCATCATCTTTGCTGGTGTACATCTTCTTCTTCTTCTTTCTCATTTCCTCTTCTTCTTCTACTCCTCTCTCTCCTCTCAAGTTCATTCATTTCTTTCTGCAAATGGATGGCATTGTACTTCTGGGTGGATGTGTATCTCGAAATTGGTCAGGGTCATAACAAAAAAACGATTCCCCCGCGCGATGACCGTGCCAAAATTCCCCATTTCTCACAGCAGAACAAGAAAGAAGCTATGGCAACAATTATTTTCCGCGCTTGCTTAGGCGCGATCAACTATCAACCGTCGTGGGACCGTCCTTTTTCCCAGGAGACAAGGGCATTTACATAATTGGGCGGGCCCCTTCTCAATCAACCCCCAAAGCATCGTCGCGCAGAAAATCTCGCGGTTACAGAAATAACTCGTCACAGTGGCCTTGAAGCGAGGGGTCTAACAAGCCCAATCCTCCCCTGGTTTTAGGTTGGATCAGCATGTCCCAAGCCACCCAGTTAATCACATTTCATTGTTCATGATCCCCTCGCCAGAGAAAGGCCACTAAGTGCTTTGTGAGGGTGCTGATGCTACTCTTTCCGAAGTGCCGGAGGGCTGATTTATACCAAGTGGATGCCAACAAAGTGTCACTACGTTGTCAATGATCAGCGCACTCCCAAAACTAGACTCTGAGGTGTTTTGGCAGAAATGAAATTATTTAAGGATAATGGTAAGAAGGTATGCTGGGTACTTTGTCCAAGAGTTCCTCTGCAGTAATGTCAGCCCTCATAATCGCAATTGAGCACATGACATTTGTTTGGGCGAGTCCAAAAAGCCTACCCAACGGAACAGGACGACAAAGAACAGAAACTAGGCAGCATGCGTTTGGATTTGGAACCCACTGCACAACAAAGAATTCGACCCAGGCTGGCAGTGGGAATTCCAAATCAGGGGGATTATTTCTTCGAGGTACTTTCTGCTAATACCCCCCTGTTGTAACATGTGTCGAACATTTTATCACATCAAAACGGATGGTACTTGCCCCGCAAAGGAGATCGATCCCTTTGCTAATCCTGGTCCATGTCCTCCGCCCCTGGAACATCCCTTTTCTGTTTTCGCGCCATTGGGGGGAAAACCGCCAGCCAATGGCTTCCGGGCCTTTCAGCGGATGCCGAGGGAACCGGGAGGGATTCTACTCAGATGGAAGGCTCCGACGGGCGACAAAGCAACAGAAGAGGGAAGAAGGGGGGGGGGAATGAAGCCCAGGGAGAAGAGGGTAGTGAGAAAGGATCAAAGGATATTGGGAAAAGGGGATGGGAGGAAAGGGAGAAGGAAAGAGAGAAAATTAAAGAGAAAGAGAAGGATAAAGGGAGAGAAAAAGGGAAAGTGGACCCAAAGGAACGAGAACTTGCAGAGGGGAAGGAACCTTCCACTGCGATTCTAGAGTCTTCCATGGTGACCACCTCTGGGATGGGGCCAATGGAAGAGGATGGATTGGGGGGAGGGGGAGGAGACCCTCGGAGAGAGGGCTTCGGACCGCCAGGCACTGGCAAGCAGCGGTGGGGAGCTCCCCACAGGAAAAGCACTCTTCCGAGTGGATTGATGATGGCAGACCCGGTAGAGCTGTTAGATCAAGCGGACCTGAATATCCAAAAAGTGTTGATTCCCCTGATCTGTGCTAATTCTAGTAACTTAGCGGGCAATGGTCATGGCCACGCAATTGGCATTGCCAAGCGTCGTATCATTCAGCCCACCCCAGCACAGTAACTGTTGCAGTGGAAGATACTCAACTCAACGCCCGGCAACCGTCTCCACAGCTGAAGCTATCCACGTTAAGTGCCCATTTCCAAACTGTTATGGCGTTAAGTGCCCTAACTCTAACGCCACCACCACTTCCAGGTGATCCTCTCCTGGCGGGTTATAGAGCTCGCATACTGATATAATAGTATGGACAGGACCTTCTTCAGAAGGCAAATCCCTGAAACCGTCAAATGTCATACTCATGCATGACTGGCAAGAGGAGAGTGCCTGGCCCAAAGAAACAATTTGAAAGCAAAAGGTCCTTCGGGACATCCATTGAATTGGAACGATACACAAGATTAGCATGGCCCTGTGCAAGGATGACACACATAGATCAAGAAATGGTCCAAAAATTTTTAAAAAACAGAAACAAAACAAAAGGAAGAAACAGAAACAAGAAAAGCAAGAAAATATATACAAGACTAAAGACAATCACTGTATGTTGCACCGAAGGATCGTATACGAGTGGGTTGTCACAGCTTTGCCTTCTTCTT
>BFEA01000459.1:405244-427148 GCA_003427395.1 Chara braunii | reverse complement strand
AAAAAAAAAAAAAAAAAAAAAAAATTCAATAACATCTGAAAAAAGGTACCTTATGAAGAAAAATAAATTAAACAAGATTTGCCTGAGCGTTACATCCAAATTCCTTACCAAATTTGAAATAAAAATAAAATACGAAAAACAAATACTAATAATAAAAATAACAAAAAATAAAAAAAGAATTAAATTTAGTGAGTGCGCGAGCACGTTTTCGACACCGCCATCTTTGGCTTTTTTTTTTTTCTGGGGGGGCACAGCTAAATGCCCTGAAAATTCACAGATGTGTACTTCACATAATGCAAAACCGGGAAAACCCACTAAAAAAGTTTCAACAAATAATGAAATTGTTTAGACCCCGAACTCAAGTGAAAACAAAAAGTAAAAAGTGAAAAAAAACGCGGGCGAGCACGTTTTGACACTGCCACCTTTGGTGATTTTTAATTCTGATTTGGCTGAGCCAAATGACTTGAAAATTTATAGGCATGTACCGCACGTCACAAAGAACTCACATAAAATAATTCAGAAAAAAAAATAAAATTTTTAGGCCCCAAAATAATTTTTGGCGGGGGCCAAACGCCGTCGAGTTCGGACCTCGTACGAGACCCCGAACGCCCGTACGTACGGAGGTCTGATCGGGGACCTCCGTACGTACGGGCTGGTGACCCTGCTTGCGAGCTAATTTTCTCCTATTATCACCTTTACTTGTGTTCACTGCATGATCCTCCCATATGCTTGGATGACTATTGTACCCGACTCATATATCTACTCCACAACAGCTACATTGAAAGTTATTCGGCATCATAGTCTTTTTTTTTTTTTTTTTTTTTAACCAAAGCTTCATCTATTGGTGGGGAGCAACACCTGCTGGAAACCAGGTCCAACGTCCCATAGATACAACCATATCCTCACAAATTGGCACGAACTGGGAACCAGGCCCAGCGTCCCATAACGAGTACATTTAGAAAACTCGTCAGAAAATTTCATGAAAGAAAAGCTAGGAACCTACTAGAAAAATCCTACTAATGCCCCAAGTCCCACGAAATCCCTAACAATGTGACGAACCGATTTCTGCACCACGCGATTTTCTGCGCGATAGCAATGAGGGGTCCTAAGCTGGGAAGGATGGGCCAATTACGGGAGATTGGGATGGAACAGGGGATTCGTGAAAACCTAACAATCGGAGAAAAACTAACATTTCTTATAGAATGAAAAAGTAAAAGTCAAACTGTTATTTTTTACACAAAAAGAGAGCGTTTTTAATCGTTTTGCGATAAAGGATGCAAAAAATCAGGTGAAAAGTCTAGCGTTCCTCAAAATGTGCAAGAAAACCCTTCCTTGCAAAATGTATTTATATGACTATAAGTCATTCTCAGTAGATTGGCAAAAAAACAGAGTTCAAACAGCGTAATTTTTAAGAATGACAAGGCAAACTTGAAAGATGTAAAAAAAAAACGTGTTTTGGTGAATACTCATTTATAGGACTGTAAGTCAGTTTCCGCAGTTAGGTAAAAGTCAAGCTCTGCACAAAATAATTTATAGGACTATAAATCACTTTAGAACTTAACAATAAAACCCTTATCAAAAAATATATGTCATTTAAAATAAGAATACAAACAACTTTTGTCTCGGAGACACCTTGAAATTCTTAGCCAAACACGAGTTTCAAATAAAAATATAGGGGAAAAAATTAAATAAACAATAAAAAATAATATATTTGCCCATGTATGGAAAACCATGTTCAAGCGAACGTATTCACGAACAGGAGAATATGTTTGCGCGTTCGGAAAAAACCCAAATAAATTCATCATGCTACACTTCTTATAGGACTATAAACACATTTTTTTTGGATAACCAAAAATCAGGATATTTCAGTTCTTGAACCTACGGTGCTTCTCCAGGTCGTGATTTCTTATGGAAAAACCCGCTTTTTTCCTCGCCCCTCCAGTGGTTCTGAAAAATTAATTTTCTGTTCTTTTTTTTGCGGATGTTTCACTTCACGTAAAATTTTGTTCTTGGAGGAGACCTGAAAATCGTAATATCATAATCTTCAATAAATTTCGTGCAAACCTAACAATTTGTTTTATTAGGTTTTCACGAATCCTATGTTATGGATGATAAATTGCATCGGTGTCCTTGCTTTTTTGCCTTTTTGCGTCGGTTCCTTTTGGATGGCTGGTTCAGGCCCAGGTGGACCCCGGGACGATCAATTGGTTGATTGGCTCTGTGAATAGCGCGCTGCCATATGCACGATTAATAAATGTTGACGTCGCTTCTTTTTGTTTCGGGCTCGGACTTTTTAGGCGCGGACATCGCGCAGGAATTTTGCTTCGTTCTTTTTGAAATTTCTTTTCGAATTATTTTTTTTCAGATCTTGCCGAACTCTGATGGCTCTCGGAATTTCAGACTTCCCTTTTGATGCTTGTGCTATTTTCTTTTCTTCATTAGTTAGGAATTTAGGAATTTTGCAATTAGGATTTTTCTTGACCGCGCGACGCTTTTTGCTTACGCACTTCTTCGTGCGGCTGCAACAGAACTATGATTAGTTGGCGCCTTAAATCGTGTGCGTAATTGTAATTTTGGGGGGGCGTCATTGTAACTGTATCTTTCTTCTTGTTCTTCGCCTTTCCCGCCCTTTTCCCCTTCTTTTACTTTTTGGTAACCACGGTCTACATTATCGGATCGATGAGTGGAGAGAGGCTGCGTCCTTCACGCCGTGATCGGGTCATGCAGAACGTAGGCGTTCCCTCTCCTGATCTCCCTTTCCAGGTCCTTGTAATTCCGTGTTCTTCGCGCATGCATGCACGCTATAAATTCCGACTGCGCGATTAGTTAGCTCTCTTAACCAGCTAAGTGAAAACTCGGGGTAGCGCGATTAGTGAGGGTCGGCTCATGAGCGAAGAGGTGAGTTGAAGTGGGAGTCGGGCGACCCGACGAGCTGGTGCCAAACGTGCAGAGTTGACGCGGGCCACGACAGACTGTGGGCATGTGCGAACCTGACGGGTGCGGGAGGACTAAGCGGGGTGACAACTTCGTGGGTTGGTCCGAGACGACGCACTTTCTCCATCGGAGAGAGAGAGAGAGGAAGAGGGAGCTGAGGTTGATGGACCTGGATTTGCTGTTTCTTTTGTCTTTTCTTCCTCTCTGTTGGTGTATATAAATTTTGATTTCGGATCAGGGCGATTTGCCCATTTTTGTTTTTGGGATCTTGGCTTGGTTTTCTTTCGCCCACACTCGTCTTTGCGATTTCCATCTCGGATATTGTATGTATTATGTTGAATGAATGAATGAATGGATGTTATATCTGATTGCTTATCCGTATGCAGGGTCTTTGCCTTTGCTCATCGTCTTGATGCATTCATGAGTAGGGTAGGAATTTTGCGTAGTTATCAATATTGTTTCCGTTCTTGTTTACTCATTGATTGAGCTGTTGCGATTGTTGCATCCTGCCGACTCATAAATTACGGAGTGATTAAATGATCGAATAGCTGTTTTGCCCAGAAACCAGCGAACGCCGTGCAGGGGCGTGCGTAGGTGCGATCTGATCTGCGCACTTACACGTGTTCCCGCGCGTTGATTCACAACCCACCACATATAAAAAGGGTTGCGCGGATATTGCCTGATTGGATGTGGCCATTCTGCGTCAGCAACGAAACAATCATTCCGTGTGAACACGTGTAAACGCGACTCGATTCGCGCGGCCTACACGTACTCACACGCGGTGATTGCAATCGACGAAGACACGCCCTTAGGGAGTTCGCGGCTCTATGATGACATAATGACTCGCTCCAGGAGCTCAGATTCATCATACGACCCGGAGTACTTCACCCCTTGGATTGAGGAGTGCCTCCGACAGAGGTTCCCCTGCCTAACCGGGAACCGACTGTGTCCTAGGGAGTTCCACTGTGCCACAACCAGCGATCCACGGTGTTCTGATTTCCCCACTTCGGACCACACCCACTACTTTATTTCCCCTGGCTTTGTCGTTATCTCCACCAACTTCCCTCCCTTCCATCTTCTTTTCCTGTATCATCAACTCAGGGTCATCCCGTGGAAAGCCATAACCCCCTACTGGCCTCGCACGCCTTACGAAAACTGCCGACAACGTGGCAATCACAGAGCCTCGGGACCGCGAGGGCCCAACCAGAACGTACGACGACCGGCGCCACGTGGTGACAACCGATGACCTGACTCATCGGGATCACACCCACCCCGAGGGGATCTTTCGATGAACCGCCGTCCTCAACACAGACGGGTCGAACGACCGTAAATGACCCGCGCATGCTATCTGCCTTATGACGAGAGGTGGTCCGCCCTCTCTGCATAATTGCACCCGTGCCCCCGAAAAACTCTGCCATAGGAGATCTCATTTTTGACCTGGGAATCCACCCCCACTTTCCTAAAAATCCTTCGCACACCCCTTTTCGCACATCCAGGCCCATACCCCACTCCGATCAGGAAGTCGCGCTGGGCGTGAGGTTGGGATTGGAGCCCGACACGTGGCCGGGTCTTTGGACTAACAACAGGATAATTGAGCGATCTGGCTAACCAAGGGCGACCTCGACTCCGGAACGCGCATAAACGTGACCCCGTCATTACTCGAAGCAGATCGACTAATCGACGGGCAGCCAACATGAATGCTAATCCACAGAATCCGAATCTGTAGCGGAATCAACAACAAAATCCTAATCAACCCGCCCCACGAGCACGGGCTCCCATGATGCCACTTGATTTCTATCTGTTCGACCCTGCACATCATCTTGCAGGAGCATGGCTGGCCACGCTCCGGGCACAGCAGTATGACGATAACGAAGCTCAGGTAAATATTCCCCCCCGATCAGGAGGAGACACTCATCATTGGTTTAGTACCTATGTATGGGTGGATCTTCCGACTTTCGAGCGAGACTTTTTGAATCGATTCGACTATGTCCATCCAGAGCAAGCACTTTTCATGATTAAAGACCAGGTGCAAAAACCTCTTGAATCTATCGCGGAATATCGAAACCCTTCTACCGAATGTTTGTGAAAACTGAGCGGGGCGAGCAAGTCGAAAGAGATTTGTTTATCGATGGACTTCGCAGCCGAACGATAAGGACGAAGCTGCGAAAACAGTTCTCCCCCATCAATCATACGCTGCAACAGATTATGGTCGCTGCAGAGGAGATGGAACGAAAGTTCGCGGTGAGTTTCCTTGAAGGAGAAGACTATCCTAAGGAAGGAGATTCGTCCGAACTTGCAAGGGCAAAAGCTGAGTTGGCCGCATTGCAAAACAAGTTCGAGAATATGAGATTTGTGTTTGGCTCAGTCACCTATCTGGAACAGATAGCCCCTAGACGACCGGCCCCGAGTGTAATCACGAGTGCCCCTGTTCCTGTGATGCCAACACCTGTAATGACGGCACCCTCGCCACCGATTGAGAACCCTGTAAGGACAAATGAGTCCACTGCTATTTTTCAACTGACCAAAACGTTAATTAGCCTAATCCAGGAAAGCAAAAAGGAACAGCTAGACCATAACGCTTGGCTAGAAGCTATGATGAGGAACATGCGGCCCATCGCAGTGCGTGCCGCTCCAATCCAACAAGGACTAGCCCCAACACCTGCTCTCGGAGGGGCCGCAAGCAATCTGAATGTTTGTTATGCATGTCATCAACCAGGGCATCTAGCCCCTGATTGCCCCCACCGGCCCCCGCAACAACGGGTCGGGGTCGCACCAATGGCAGCAGCTCCCATCGCTAACGGACCTGGGCGGGTAGGAGCCCTGATGGAAGAAATGGAAGGAGGAGGAAGTGCGTTAGCTACCACGGAAGAGGCTGCTGAACTCATCCCGTTAGACCAATATGTGTCGCTTGGTTATCTGGGGCTTGGAATGATTGGAACGATCAGACCAGCGCCGGAACAGAAAGAAGTGGCGGAGTGGCGACCTTCTCCAAGAGAGATGGAGTCGGGAGGCCCCACCTTTGTCACTGGGGAAATCGATGTGTTGAACATCATCCGAGCCTTGGACCATCGGATTCCACTTCCAATCGACCATCTGCTCTCGATCTCTGAACAAGCTAATAAGCGAATGCTACAACACTGTAAGGCAAATCGAAAATGATTCGCCCTCGCCCGAACAACGAACCTGAAGCCCGAAAAACCCCATGCAGGACGAAAATGCAGCTGGCACTTCGGATCCGATACGGGTAGGCTTAATCCAGAAGGACGATAATTTCCTACGGATTAAACCCATCCCTTGGAAATCTGCGGAATGCGACATTGAAATATGGGGAATTCCGTACAATGCAATCATTGATTCGGGAGCTGCTGTTTTGGCTATTTCGCTGCGAGTAGTTGAGAGGGAGGGTAGGAAAAACGATCTAATCATGCGTACGGAAAAGGATCAGCTCGTCTCGGCAGACGAAAAAAAGATCAGGACAGTGGGAAGGATGACCAACGTTGCTTTTCGATTAGGAAAGGTGCATGCGCTAGGAGATGTCGTGGTATTAGATGTAAACACCTACGACATCCTTTTCGGCCTTCCTGCTCTTGTGAAGTTACAAGCGAACTTGGATTTCGAGCGATGGTCAATCATCCTCCGAAATACGGGAGGAAAACCCTATGCTATACCTATGAGGCTGACTCTTCGTACTACCATCAACGCAGTCCCGCGAGTTTCTAGCGGGAACTTTTCGCATGATTACCTGGGAAAACTCCGCAGACGATGAGCCATCATCGAAGGATAAGGATAGCAGTGACGAAAATGATCCGGAAATTCTGAAACTAGCACGACAACGCATTTATTACCCGCCGCCCAGGACGATCGCAAGAACGATGCATCTAACCAGTCGGAATGTATAAAGGACCAAAACGATGACTTTGGGTGAACCCCTCGTACAGATTTCGAGGATGGTCGATTCTTTGGAACCCCCTCAAACCCTGTACGAAAGAATCTCCTCTCTCCTTGCCCGATATAACGATAAAAAGCACTACCGCGATATCACAGATCTCCCGAAGTCCCTGTTGACACCCGCAAAAGAAGTGCGACTGTTACGCCTGGGGGCGGAAGCCGGTTCTTTGGAACCCCCTGAGCGTTTCGAGGCTGAATCAGATGAGCTCGGAGTTAAGATCGCGACTAAAACTGTACCATGGCAGGATATCTGCGATGGGATCACCTCGGAACGACACGTGGCCATCCGAGAGAAAGACGCCTAGATGATGGCCACGGTGTTCTCCTGGTGATCGGACCATTCGTTTATCTTTGCGCCACCACCCGATGTGGCGAAACAAGCGCACACGAAGCAGATCGACGTATAGATCTGGGATCAACTTTTCGAATTACACGTTCCACAGTACGTACCAGATGAGTTTCATCGTTTGATTGCGGATATTCTGACGGAATATCAGGGAGCGAATCCGAGCGATTAGTGTAATGGACACTGACATCGGCTTGTCGTTGGTCATTGAACATGAAATTCAGATGGGGAATCATTCCCCAATTCACTGGAAGCCTTACCGGTATTCCCTGATAGAACGGAAAAAGGCTCTCGAACGAATTCGAAAATTCGAAGCAAGCGGTTGGATCGAACCTGCCACTGGACCATGGTCATTTCCAGTAGTGTTAGTACCTAAAAAAAACGGATCCATTCGCATATGCATTGATTATCGTAAGTTGAATGATATCACGATCAAAGATGTGTACCCCCTACCCCGGATTGATGATTTGCTAGATGCGATTGGATATGCTATTTATTTCAGTAAGTTTGATATTCGGCATGGCTTCCATCACATCCTGGTTAAGGAGGAAGACCGACCAAAAACGGCCTTCCTGTTGTTCGAAGGCACGTGTCAGTGGGTTCGATATCCAATGGGAATTTCAACGTGCCTGCCACGTTTCAGCGGGCCATGAACGTGACGTTCCAAAACTTCATCAATAAGACACGGTTGACTCAGGGAATGATCAACTTCTGCGTGATCGTGTACATGGATGATATCCTTGTCTACTCGGAGACCTACAACGGACATGCGCAACACATCGAATTGACGTTGGGAGCACTAAGGGATGCTGGATTCAAGATTGCACTTGAGAAGAGTGAATTTTTCCTCTCGGAAATTTCGTTCTTGGGGTACATAGTGACACGTAGAGGGCTGCGACCGGATTCCAGGAAATTTGCGGCCGTAAAAGAAGCCCCGGTTCCCACATCGCTGACGCAGGTTCGAGCCTTCTTAGGCCTGGCGTCGTACTACCGCCGTTTTATCAAAGGGTTTGCGGCGACTGCTCGGCCTCTCACGAACCTGCTTCCGAAAGACCAGCCTCTGTAGTGGGACTCTGAGTGTGGGCAAGCCTTTGATGCACTCAAGGAGGCCCTGGCCACTGCACCGATTTTGATCCGGCCGGACCCTACCAAGCAATTTATTCTTATAACGGACTGGCAACCAGAAGCGATCTCCGCCATTTTAGCACAGGAGGGGAACGATGGTCGTGAACACGTCATCGAGTACACGTCACGAACAGTGCCGGGCGAACAGAGGAATGATTCAGCACCTCAAGGCGAATGTTATGCAGTAGTCTGGGGAATCCAACACTTCCATCCGTATCTCCTTGACAAAAGTTCCGCCTCGTGACGGATCATGAGCATCTGCTGGCTTTGAAGAAGCTCACTAATTACACCGGCATGATTGGATGTTGGGCAGTGCTCCTGCAGGAGTACGATGTCGACATCATCCATCGAAAGACAGAGAGACACGGAAACGCGGACGGGCTGACACGTCTGCATCGACCCGCCAAAGTGCGTAAGGGCGAGAAAATCATTCCGTGGAAAGAACCAGAGTCGACGAACGGGCCTAAGTACAGACAAGTGGCAGTTCTCCCACGTGGCAAGAAGCAGACCGGTGGCAATGGATGATGGAGGTAATCCCGTAACCCCTCTTTCTCCCCTCTCCTCCGCATCTCTTCTCTCCCTGCATGATAAATTTTGTTATAATTTTTGTGAAGCAGTTTTTCTCATATGAGAGGAGAACAATTTCTCACGTAAATTCTGTAATGGGGAAGGCTATGCAGATTGGGTAGATTGTCAACAGTGAGTCGCACGAGCCCATGGCTCATGCATCCAATACAGAAATGACAGTAAGCCGTGGCTGTGCCCCTTGTGTCGGGTTGACAAGATCCCGATCGAGGCTCGCTTTTTGGATGCCACGTAAGAAGGATTGGAGAAGACCCGGAAGTTTAGAAGGACTGAGGTATGGACCGATATCGCTTTGATTGCTACCTTAGTGGTTAACCCCCTCCAGGATTTCACCAAGGAAGATCGGAGGAGGGCTAATGAAAGGGCTCGGGATTATCGATGGGTCGAGGGTAGGCTGGAAAAGCAGAAAATGGACAGTAGTGGGATTTGGATGGTTGTACCGCACCCATTCATGAGGTATGACTGGGTAAAGACAGCCCACGAGGAAACGACGACCCATTTTGCCGTACGGATTACAGAGGCGGCAATCGACAAAAATGAATGGTACTGGTCCAATATTCGGGACGATGTGAAATTCATCGTCGCAAACTATCAAGTCTGCGCTGCTGATAAGACGCCAATTCAACCGCCAAGATCAATAGTACTGATGGTAGTTGAGCGGCCTTTTCAAAGGGTTAGCATGCTGTGAAACCACGCGTTCATTGAACGCAGGTTTTCCGTTCAGAAACTGAACGGAATGCACACGCGTTCAATGAACGGGACCGAAGGCGGAGTTCAATGCCGCGCGGGAAAAAAAAAAAAAAAAAAAAAAAGACCTCAAAAATTTTCAAAAAACAAATATGTTATGAAGAAAAATAAAATAAACAACATTTGCCTAAGCATTACATCTAAATTCGGTACCAAATTGGAAACAACAATAGAAAACAGAAAATAGAAAAAAGTAAAAAAAGAATTGAAATTATTGAGCGAACACGATTTGACACCGCCATGTTTGGCGATTTTTCATTTTTTTGTGCCTTAGCAAACGCGCGTTCACGGCGTTCAAACGGTTCAATTTTTAGGCATCTAAATTCGTTACCAAATTGGAACGGCATGTACCTCACATCATACAAAACTCATTAAAAAAAAATCAGAAAAAAAAAGTTATTTTTACGCATCGAAATGATTTAAAAACAAAAAATAAAAAAATAAAAAAATAATTGAACACTGTTCAATTTTGAACGCGAATTTAAATCCGCGTTCAAATGCACATTTGAACGCGAAGGCGCGTTCACGGCGTTCAAACGGTTACACAGTTAGCATGGATACTACGGATATTGTGGTACCCCAAGGTCCTAATAGTTGTGAATGTTCAGTCCTGTTGGTATTCGTCGACCATTTTTCGAAATGGATCGAGGCCTACCCATTTTCGGGGCGGAATTCAGAGGGGAAGTGTTGAGGAATCTGGTCATACACGGTGTCGCTGTGCGGAATACCGCGCCCCACATGTCACAATCCAACGGGCTGGTAGAAAACGCAAATAAGGTGATAAAGACAGCGCTGCGACGAAACATCGCGGCACGAGATCCGAGGCCTTGGCCCGATATCGTCGACCACATCCTGGCGGTCCACCGCGGGACGCCCCACGAATCGACGGGCCTGAGCCCCTTCCAATCAAGGACCAATAGCGTCGCTTGGGTTTCGATACCGAGCCTCCCCGATGAGTCAATGTTGAACCGACGACCCACAAGGGCCACGGTTCGGGACAAGGCCAAGCGACACTTAGAGCTAATGGAACGGGCCCTCCCCAGGCTAGCCTGAAAACGCCAGAAAATGACTGAGCTGGCCCACGGCCGACAAGTCCGAAGCTAGGAGGCCCGGAACAAGAACGCAGGTCCATGGCCCCAGTACAAATTGAGGGACATCGTGCAGGTGAGGAAATGTGTTCGTCAGGGTAAGCTAGCGCCACGATTCTTCGGGCGATTCCGCTTGATTGAGCTCGGACCGAACGGCGTGAACACCGTGAGTCTTGCGACTGAGGTCTCCGGCAGCCGATCGGCTCGACCGATCATCCGCCACGTGTCCTATCTACGTCCACTTCCGTCCTCACCATCTTCGCCTTCATCCGACTCCTCCTCCACTGAAGAAGAGGACGACGACTGCTTATCACCTGTTTATCCTTCTTCATCTCGTTCTTTCTCAGACACCCCGTTCCCGCCACCATCGCCATGAGCTTTCTCACGGAGCAAGCCCTCGGCGACCATCTCTTAACGCCACGGGGTTACATCTCGGCGATTCAGCAAGTGTGCCATCCACGACTCAACCAGGATCTTCTACGACTGGTGCGGTTCTTTTGCACTTCGGGAGTGTATGCAACGGCTGAGTTCCGATTCGCAGGCAGTCCTCAGGCGATGGTACTGGCAGAAGCGGTGGTTGTCCATCGATGATCAGTTTCGGGGATTAGCCACGTGTCCACGGTCGTCAGCTTCAGCGGCGACATCAGCACGGTTAATGCGCTCCGACATACCGCCATCCGGACGTCACTGAGGAAGTGGGCGCAGCAACTGGCCATGGAGTGGAACCGCTCTCTTACGCGCCGAGGGGATAATCTTTTTCCCATGGACGGCGTCGAGCTCGAAGGGATCTGAGCATTCCAGCACGAGCCAGTTGTGGTGCTGCCAGAGCTTATCCCCTTCCAGCCTCTTCGATGAACCACTCCCAACTCTCCACTTTTGCCCTCCCATCTCTCTTTCCCACCTTCTGGTAATCTAGTCTCCACCCTCGTCTCTCTTTTTGCCTAGAGCCGCTCACAGTCCCCCGTCTCGATCCTGGGCAGTGGAGACTTTTGCGCGAGCACTTCGTCGAGCTTTCGGTGTGCCTGGTCGGGGTACGAATCACGTGGACAAGGGACGAAGACCATCACGAGTGGAGCGAGTACTTGGAGTGGCTGATTATCTAGGCGTGGAGAACGGACGTGGAGGGCGATCTTCTCGGATTCTGTTCGATTGTGGCCCAGTCATCGCCAACCGATCGTCCTAGAGCTTACGATCCCACTTGCGCAGCTAGCTGACGATCTTCCCCTGGAGATCGTCTCGCAAAGTGACGAGAGCCCAGTCCCGCACATTCTCACGCGGACCTTGGCGTCGTATCTCCAGTGGTCAGCGTGCCTGGAGGAGCCGGGAAATGACCGCAACCCGCCATCGCAGCGGGATTATTTGAGCCCACGGGAGATCATCGATCCCGGCTACTTCGGGAATCGAACGGCCACCGAAGACGAGGCGATAGCAGTAGAGGGAGAAGAAGAAGAAGAGGAGGGAGATGATGAGGAAGAAACTCCCCAAGAGGGGAGTTACAGCGAGCACAGGGAAGGGGAGCAAAGTGAGGAGGAGAAGAAGAATAACAAGACGACGAAGAGGAAGAGCTAGAGTTGGAGGAATCGGAGGGGAAGATCGCGTCGGAAGAAGGAGAGCAAGCGGGCGCACAGGCGGAAGACCCCGAGGCGGCACGCAAGAGAGAAGAGATTGCGGCCAGAAAACGAAAGCTGGAATTCACCAGCGAGGCCAATCAGCAGCTAACCGACGATCCGGCCTGAGATCCAGAGCCGCCCAAACCCGAGGATGGGGACCCAGCTGCAGAGACTTCGGCTGCACTGGCAAGGCGGCGACTAAGCCGATCCCCCTCCCCCTCCACCACCGACCGTCCACAAGTTCGAGCCCGTACTGATGCGGGGCATCGGGCTTCGTCCCCGGTCGTTATCCCGCCGTTCCCTTGACCATCTCACCCTCCGCCAGGCTACTACCCGCGTCACCTTCCCCCGCAACCCCTTTCCCATCGATACCTTTCGCTTCTTCTATGCCACCCGCCTTATTGTCACAATCCATCCCCACCCCTCCACCCGATGCGCCCTCCCCGACTTCTACCTCCATATCCTTTTTCTGAGCACCGCGTGGCGAGGCCACAATATGGTCGAGGTTTACAGCATGATTACGGGGACTATCCCCGCATGCGAAAACTACGACCATTTTCGCACGGCCCTCTTTCACACTTTCACCACCCTCTTTCTAGACTACCTCGCTTCTCTCCCCCATAGTGGTAATCGCTTTCCCCATTTCCACCGGATCGTTCCGGAAACGGTGGCGAGGTTGGACAGTTTCCTACCCCCTCTCCCGATTAACCCTCCCCCTCACCATGCCCCCATGTACCGCCTTGCCTTCCCTCTCCCCACTGGACACTGGTGATCGGTTGATTGGTGCGAGTGTCCCTGCGATGACACGTGTGATCCCCTCCTTGGATTGCCAATGGTCCTTCCTGAAGAATTAGTAGTTAGAGATGTGTTTGCCACATTGGACGACGTCCACACACCTTCATACGGTAAGTGGCACAAAAGGAAAAGCTCCACGTATCGATCGATTAAAGAGATCGACACGTGTCAACAAGCAAGCAGGAGCTTGTTAATATTGGAACCCCCTGGGCGTCACATATGTGACAAACCGATTTCTGCACCGCGCGATAGCAATGAGGGGTCCTAGGCTGGGAAGGATGGGCCAATTACGGGAGATTGGGATGGATGGGAAATTGCATCGTTGTCCTCGCTTCTTCGCCTTTTTGCGTCAGTTCCTTTCAGATGGCTGGTTGAGGCCCGAGTGGACCCCGAGACGATCGATTGGTTGATTGGCTCTGTGAATAGCGCTCTGTCATACGCGCGATTAATAAATGTTGACGTCGCTTCTTTTTGTTTCGGGCTCGCACTTTTTAGGCGCGGACATCGCGCGGGAATTTTGCTTCGTTCTTTTTGAAATTTCTTTTTGAATTCTTTTTCTTCAGATCTTGCCGAGCCCTGATGGCTCTCGGAATTTCAGACTTCCTTTTCGATGCTTGTGCTCTTTGCTTTTCCGCATTAGCTAGGAATTTAGGAATTTTGCAATTAGGATTTTTCTTGGCCGCGCGGCGCTTTTTGCTTACGCGCTTCTTTGTGCGGCTGCAACGGAACTCTGATTAGTCGGCGCCTTTAATCGTGTGCGTAACTATAGTTTTGGGTGGGCGCCACAGTAACTGTATCTTTCTTCTTGTGCTTCGCCTTTCCCACCCTTCTTATCCTCCTATTGCTGCGTTTTGGTAGCCGCGGTCTACATGATCGGATCGATGCGTGGAGAGTGGCTGCGTCCCCCATGCCGCAATCGGGTCATGCAGAACGTAGGCGTTCCCTCTCCTGATCTTCCTTTCCAGGTCCTTGTAAGTCCGTGTTCTTCGCGCATGCATGCACGCTATAAATTCTTGCTGCTCGATTAGTTAGCTCTCTTAACCAGCTAAGTGGAAGCTCGGGGTAGCACAATCAGTGAGGGTCGGCTCACGAGCGACGTAAGAGGTGAGTTGAAGTGGGAGTCGGGCGACCCGACGAGCTGGTGCCAAACGCGCGGGGTTGACGAGGGCCACGACGGACTGTGGGCGCGGGCGAACCTGACGGGTGCGGGAGGACTAGGCGGGGTGACGACTTCGTGGGTTCGTGCGCGATGACGGACTGTCTGCATCGGAGAGAGAGAGAGAGAGGAAGAGGGAGCTGAGGTTGATCGACGCGGATTTCCTGTTTCTTTTGTTTTTTCTCCCTCTCTGCTGGTGTATATAAATTTTGATTTCGGATCAGGGTGATTTGCCCGTTTTTGTTTTCGGGATCTTGGCTTGGTTTTCTTTCGCCCACACTCGTCTTTGCGATTTCCATCTCGGATATTGTGTGTATTATGTTGAATGAATGGATGAATGGATGTTATATCTGATTGCTTGTCTGTATGCAGGATCTTTGCCTTTGCTCATCGTCTTGATGCATTCATGAGTAGGGTAGGAATTTTGCGTAGTTATCAATACTATTTCCGTTCTTGTTTACTCATTGATTGAGCTGTTGTGATTGTTGCATCCTGCCGGCTCAGAAATTACGGAGTGATTAGATGATCGAATAACTGTTTTGCCCAGAAACCAGCGAACGCCGTGCAGGGGCGCGCGTAGGTGCGATCTGATCTGCGCACTTACACGTGTCCCCGCGCGTCGATTCACAACCCACCACATATAAAAAGGGTTGCGGGGATATTGCCTGCTTGGATGTGGCCATTCCGCGTCAGCAATGAAGCAATCATCCCGTGTGAACACGTGTAAGCGAGACTCGATTCGCGCAGCCTACACGTACTCACACACGATGATCGCAATCGACAAAGACACGCCCTTAGGGAGTTCGTGGCTCTATGATGACATAATGACCCGCTCCCGGCGCTCCGGGAGCTAAGATTCATCGTACGACCCGGAGTACTTCACCCCTTGGATTGAGGAGTGCCTTCGACAAAGGTTCCCCTGCTTTACCGAGAACCGACTGTGTCCTAGGGAGTTCGACTGTGCCACAACCAGCGATCCACGGTGTTCTGATTTTCCCACTTCGGACCACACCCACTACTTTATTTCCCCTGGCTTTGTCGTTATCTCCACCAACTTCCCTCCCTTCCGTCTTCTTCTCCCGTATCATCAACTCAGGGTCATCCCGTGGAAAGTCATAGCCCCCTACTAGCCCGGCACGCCCTGCGGAAACTGCCGACAACGCGGCAACCAGAGAGCCTCGGGACCGCGAGCGCCCAACCAGAACGTACGACGACCGGCGCCACGTGGCGACAACTGATGACCTGACTCATCGAGATCACACCCACCCCGAGGGGATCTTTCGATGAACCGCCGTCCTCAACACAGATGGATCGAACGGTCATAAATGACCCGCGCATGCCATCTGCCTTATGACCATAAGTGGTCCGCCCTCTCTGCCAAATTGCACCCGTGCCCCCGAAAAACTCTGCCATAGGAGATCTCAGTTCTGACCTGGGACTCCACTCCCACTTTCCCAAAAATCCTTGGCACACCCCTTTTCGCACTTCCAGGCCCACACCCCACTCCGATCAGGAAGTCGCACTGGGCGTGAGGGTGGGTGTCACAACAAACCCTTCCAAAGTTCTCCAACACTGTCTTACTCCCTGCCGAGCTCTTCCAGGCCTCACACCCCCTCATCCTGCTGGGTTACAGGGCAACACAACTCACCCCAGCTCCGGCCAGCGTCATCCCAGCAGCAACCCTTGATTGTCCCGTGGAGTGCCCACCCCAAAGCACCCCCAGATCTCTCTACCAAGCCTCATACCCCTGCATCACCAGGTTACAGGGCAACACCCCAGCACCGGCCAGCGTCGTTCTGGCATCGAACAGCCGCAGGTCACCGAGTAACAACCTCGAAACTACCTAAGAAAGAGTTTGTCAGGAATCCCTAGAATCAAGAAGACATTTTTAGGACAAGACAGCCATCCACATACGGCCCCCCCCCCTTTTAAGAACAGATTGCAACGTTTTTTTTTAAGTTATAAGAAATTCTAAGAATCAAGCAAACTGCCTATGACCGTATTTAAAAAATATTCAAAAAGCAAAAGAAAAGGGATACGAGGGCAAACGATCATGAAAGACTAGGACCTGATAAGCAAAAGAAGGGAAGGTGAAGGTCGTTAGTCCTCGTACAAAAACTCGGCAAATCTCAAACCCCCTCGTGCTAGGGTGACAGGGCGCCACCACTAACCCAGAACCGATCCACCTTGTTCTCACGGAAAGAAGTGTCTTCCACCCTCGACTTATCCTCAAAAGTCATAAACCCCCACAGTTACAGGGGAACCCCCCCGACAATGACTTTGTCGAACCCACTGGTTATGCCACACAAAACAGGCATAACTCCCCAGGCCTCAAGCTCCTGCCCACAGAGCCTCAACTCCAGCACCGGCTCGAGTCGTCCCAACAGAATCCTCCAGACGACCAAAACCAGCCATCCAACTACATAGCAGATTCGGTCCACCCTAAGCCGATACACGATCCTAAACTCCCCCAGCTATACAAAAAAACGAGAAAGGAGAGATCAAGATACAATCATCAGAGAAAACCAAACAGCATCGAAGTTTACCACAGCAGTAGTCAAAACCTTGGAAAATTAGGTTTGTAGACGTAGGGTTTGTCAATAGGAAAATTAGGAACTCTTATCTGGAACATCTCTTAGAAGTTTTAAGATTTTAAGATTTAAAAACGAGATTTATGAAGTCTATCTGAGGTGTCAAAAATTGGACTCACGAATATCTAAAATCAGGAGAATAATCCTGATCGTAGTTAAGGTCGTTGTTAAGGACAGCAAGAATACCTCAAGGATTAGGAGATCACACACATGAGTCGAGGATTTATGTTTGATTTCACGTTTGATACAACTATTCAGACCTAACCGAAACAGAGTCTGATTTACGATTTCAATTTAACAAGTGAATTCTTGGGATGAAAAGTATTTTGAAGGTAGAATCAGAGGGAACAATACGAAAACAATCAGCAAACAATTAAAAAATTTACAACCAAAGTGTCGGGAAATTACGGATCGCAATCAGAAGATTCACAATTAACAATTATTATCCAAAAATTATTTATAGATTTCGAGTTGTAAGAAAGCCAGGCGACGTGTGGGCAAAATCCTAATCCATTAATACCAATTCCCGTCCCTTCTTCCTCAAATCAAGCACTTACCTCCCACCTCTCAAACCCTACCCCTGCATCTTTGGGGAAAAAAAAACTACCTTCCTCCCACTGCTAGCATCTGGGCTCGAAGCAAAGCTAACACCAAAGATATGAACGACCATCTTCAATCCCTCAAAGGAAACGAAAACGGTGTGACACCCCTCGCCAAACCTGTTAACGAGTCGCCACAGGGGGTTCAAGCTACCCTAACTCTACCTTTCCCATACTGTTGAGGAAGGGGACGGGTTTACGGAGACAAGACAAGGACAACAGGCCCCACCCACCTAGTTCATAGGAACAGGACTCCGCACTCCCCATGACACCATATCCTACGCTTCCCTCATTGTCGAACTCTCTCGTTCCTTACCTTCTCTCGCCTCGCGTCCTTGCGACTTCACCCCTTTACGTCGCCTACTTCTTTCGATCAGATAGAATGTCTCTGAAGATCTACATCATTAGTCGCGGAATTGCTCTTCCAAATCATAGCAGACCGGGATTCAATTCTCGTGCACCACTTCTGCAAAAATATGGAGCTGACGAGGTCACTCAATCATCGTTACACGTGTGACGTGGGCACGCTGGCGGGCTACAAGACTGTGGTTCACGCCACCTGGCATTTGGAAAAAACCGTGGTGGTCAATCTCGACATCTACACCGTTCGCCAAATCAACCTCTATACTCCCCCCCTTCACCACGCCGTACAGCCACAACGTCGCGCCACCCACCTCCTGACAAACCCCGCGATGAAAGGCAGCGACTCCCCAAGCCAATCTCGACTCCTACGCCCTCAACCATCCCGCCGCAACGCCCGTCCTACCACTTTCCACCAACCATCGCCGCGTGTCAATACCACTGTGAACGACGGTTCGCTCCCACATCGCACCCTCAACCGACACCGCTCCGACCAGTCTTTTGCATACGGGGCGCAACGCTCCCGACAGCGCTGCGCCCCCCGCTTGAGTGGTCTCACTTTTTCCGACCGACTGACTGTCTTACCAGCATTGTAGTCTCTCCCTGTTAATTAGATGTGAATGTGAATGGTAACATAAACCCTCTCACCAATAGGGATGCATATGTGAGCATAAACACACTGCACTCATTGAAGTCACGTTGCCTTGGAATGCCTTCTACTTTCCATCAATAGTTGAAGCTTTTGGTATTAATCTTGTGACCTTGTTCGACTGATCTCATGTACAAAACTTTTGCGAACCCCCCTGTCACCTTCTTTGCGAGTTGAACATCTGATGTCAGCGAATCATAGTACTCAAATTTCATACGCCTAAGGTCTGCCACTACGAGTGTCCAATGTGTTGTGCGCAATATGGAAAGGTGCAATAATCAAATCCATGTCACTTACCACAACCTATGTGAACTATTTGCGAACCATATCGTACTTACACTTCATATTGCTACCAAATAGTCTGACAAAAAAAAAAAAAAGTTGAGAATTGTTATTCTAGGAATGCACCCCTTTCCTGTTCTGGCCACATTCTCATTCTTCGAGTCACAATTCTCATGATTAACATAACACTTGTTGTCTAGTCGAACGAGGTTAAGATAAAAATTCACTTTCCTCGTCCAACCATTTTTTTCCTATCATGAGCAAGTTAAAATCGTTTACTGTGATCGTCAGTTCTTCTTTTGTGTTTTCGTTAAACGAGCTTGCTATGACGTCTTTATTCCCGATTTGCACTGGTAGTCGCGTGAGTGCCTTCATCTCCTGCTCCATCAAGTTCGTTGTTACCAAGTGTACGGTCCATCCTTTTTTTCACCTTCGGTTATCCTCCATTGTCGTTTGCGCTGCACATAATAACAAGTCATGTCTTTATGTGAGCTATTGTTCCAAGACGTGCAATTATAGTTATGTTGATTGTATGTAGTTTATTACAGTAACGCATATTGAGGGTTACCTTAACGGAGCATGGGTGCTTATAAGAAAATTGAAGTTTGTGGAGTGGAAATCGATATACTCCTGCTTATTTTTTAATGCACTTATTCACTTACGTAGACTGCATTAACAATGTTATACGACATACTACACTAATAATTATAATTACGTGAGATTAGTCGAGGGTGATATATGCATTATACAATATAGATGAAGAAAAATAAAAATGTATACGTATCTACAGTTTCGCGCATTCATTGAAAGCTTTATGAAGAATTACGGGGAGAGAGAGAGAGAGAGAGAGAGAGAGAGAGAGAGAGAGATTATTATATGTTATGGATGACACTTTGATCTTAAAATTCCAATCGGAATCAATTGTTTCATCACGCGTCTCCCTCCAAATATTTATCCGAGTTGCGTAGAATCACTCACACACATACACACACGCACACACATATCTCGTATATATATATACACATATGCACACTTTCCCCTTAGAAACATACGAACCCATACATCACCCTCTGTATATCTCTATACATTCATCTTTTGTCTTTTCGTTTTTTCTCTCGTGGACCGTCTGGTAGATCGACCTCGTTCATCCACTTCCTGTTGTCCATCGTCGTCGTCCCTAACATTCTCTGCATGTTCGTCCTACCCTTCATCGCTTAATGAAATGCAATTAATCACATGTTGGGATGTATTTGACCCCTCAAGCTTCCTCTTCCCCTCATTCTCCGCATCAATCAACACTTTCATCATCTCATCAAAATCTTATTGCACCTCACTCGCACGTTTTGTACATACACCTAGTTGCATTTCATCTGCAACCTCCACGTTCGCGGTAGGAGTGAGACTCTCCATCTACAATACACTCTCGTGACTCATTAGAGAAGGTCCGTATGATTCAAACTCATATTTCTCTTTGTTGACACCAGTTTGGCTCATTACTTCCCCAGCACTAGCAGCAAACTTCGTCGCCGACGGTTCCGCAAGGTATGCGCATCCCTCTATGATATTCTCCATGCCTTGGCATGTTGGGGGTTGAACGATTTTCCAATCAATGCTCTTGTATGAACGGCTTGAATGGCATGTCATAAAATTTATGTTTATAATCCAAGCGATTGTCCATGCGTAGACAATCGAACAAGGCCTTTTCGGATATAGCAGGTTCACCGACCCCCTCGTTTTCGCACTTGACACGAAACATGATTTCACTCTTCGTTACTGCAACCACATATCTTCTGTCAGTCGAGGTTTGACTTTCCATCCTGATGATAGATGCAGTGTCGTCATCCACTCCTCCTTGTAAACGCACTGCTCGAACATACCTGTATGCCACAAAATGTGATGCCCCCACTTCTCGACATTTCTAACACCTTGTCTTGAATGAAGTACGGTTGTGCACTATTTTGCACAATGCAGTTGAGAATATTATCACCTGGCATGAGCTTTCGGATGACACCTAGAACAACCAGGTCATCCTCGTCAACGTCTTCGAGCATGTAATGACCCATGCTTCCCCCAGATGCTTGGCAACCCCAAAACCCGTAACGATTGTCATGAATGATAGTATTCTCAAGTGTTTGGGGGGGCGTCGGTGAATCCTTTGGGAATGTTTCAACGAAACTTGCCATGTTGTTCATGTCAGTTATAGGACCACTCACACCTCCCAAGTTCGTGCGACCTCCTTCCGGATTCTCGTTCTGTATGTTGCATCTCGACACACTTTACATTCCCTCTCAAACACCTCCACCCTCTCGCATAATGTATAAGTCTGGTTTATTTATGATACTGTCTCATTATTATTATTTTTTTAAATAAAGAGACTATGTGTAATGCATATCCTTTTTATTTGTTTAGGCAAAATCATTTTTGGTGCTAGACACGAAGTGCAGACGCTTCGCGTCTGCTCTTCGAGCCACTATGAACGAGCTTCTATGGCATGCTTTGTAACGTTTCACCCGCAAATCGATTTTCATATCTGATTTTTCGATATCTTCATCGTTCTCGATCGGACACCATGTATCTGTTCTCTTAGCGATGTCACTGTAGTTATCGTATGTCAGCATGGTCCAATTTCTCGCGAACTTCAGCTCTTCACATCGCGTTACAAACAGCGCAAACAAGCTCACCTGTACTTTGTGGTAACCACTATACGTATCCCCAGCCATCGCTTTGGGAACTATGTAGTCGTGCTCGAATGGCGTCTTGGGTAGGCCTTGGAACAGGTACTCCCACATCTTGTTTCTCTTCTTGCCCAGCTTGTGGTACATATCCTTGTCCAACTACGAATCCCCCTCGGCGGCGGCCATCCGCAGACAAGTCCGCGGCCACAGTCTAGGCCGCGACCCCACGGACATGTCCGCGAGGCCGCTCGACTTTGTGCTCGCATGGCGGTCAGTGGGGATGGGGGTTTGGGATTTGGGAAGCGCCATGGGGCGGCGCAACCCCAGCCCTACCCCCTCAAACAAAAAAAATAGAAAAAAACTAATTTTTTGGGGGGGGGAGTGAGTGAGTGAAGGTATTTCAAAAAAAAAAAA
>BFEA01000459.1:358512-375524 GCA_003427395.1 Chara braunii | reverse complement strand
CTCTCTCTCTCTCTCTCTCTCGTCAGGCGTTGGTTCCGCGAAGACTGCATCTCGGAGATACCTCACGGATCCGCGGTACTTACCCGCGATCTTGCCTACCGGCTCTCCGCCTCCACTTCTCCCGCGCCTCTCACCTCTCTAGCTCCTCCCACAATTCTTGTGGTCATCTTTCGAGTCGCCTTCCGAGAAGTTGTTGGCGCCATCCTCCGCTCGGCTTGTGATGTCTCCCGACGTGATAGCTTATTACGACCCCTTGAGCGTGGTCTCCTTCAGTGTGCATGTGGGAGCCGCGGTCGCATTCCGGACTTGCCCAGGCAGCAATGCCCTCTGGCGGTGAGCTCTCAACGGCCTCTCCAACCCGAGCGCCGGACTCGCACGGGCACTCAATCTTTCTCACAACGAGTCCCCGAGCCAGGACCGGCCCCGCTGCCTTACGCGGCAAGATGTAGAGCTTACCCCTCCCCTTTCAGCTAACAGTTTCCTCTCTCCGTGCACCCTGCGACGCTCTCAACCACGTTCGCGTCGGCTTGTGACGCATCCTCGACCTCGCGCGAATCGATGACCTTCCTTCCTCATCTGACCCATTCTTGGTGGAATGCAGTATCCTCTCACAACGACTCCCTCTCGCCGTTGGCTTCTCTGCCTCGTGGGCTGCGTTCGCGGTCGAACGCAATAGCCCTCTCGCTACGAAACTCTTAGCATCAAAGGCTTCTCTGCCTCGCGCGTCGAACCCCCGTGGCCCGAATTGCGAGCCGTCGGCTCGCTGGTGCCTCCTTCACCCGGCTCCGCGCACCTTCGCCCTCTCTCCCCCTTTTCGTTCGGAACGCCTTCACGATACCGCCGTTCTCTCAGATCTCGAGGTTCAAGAACCCGCCCTGCTCAGCTGCGCCTCGACTCGGACGCACGAACCTGTTCGCTCTCTACCAAGAGCACGAGCGTATGGACGCTATTCCCGTGCGCTATGAGCAGCATCACCTCACGTATGCTCCCCCCTCAGCTGCGCAAGGGCGTTCTCCGATCGAACGCAGGAGAGTACGAGCGAGCACCTGGACCTCTTTCCTCCCCGTGCGCGTCCTCTCTCCTTTTCCTTCCCTTCCTTTATACTTCCCTGTTGACTTCCTTCGATCCTCACTCCCGACCTGCTCCTCCAATCCTCTGTCTTCCCATCTAACTCTTCCTGGTTTCCTTCGAAATCTTCGATTTCCCGCCATTCTTCACCAAATTTTCGGAGAATTTACGTTCCCTTCACTCTGGCTTTTGCGCGTTCTTCCTCTCACCCGACTATCCAGCGCGTTTCCCCGCTTCCAACTGCCACTTCCTTCGATACGGGGGCATCTTACTGACCAGACAATTTTGTACCCGGACCCGTTTTTGGTTCGGATTCATCCCTTTTTGCCCCCCCCCTTGCCACAAGGATGACAACGCCCGTCCTCTCCTGAGGCAACCAAGAAAACACGTAGCCGATCTTGCTTCTCCGCCAATGCCCAATCCTCGACCTCCCTGCACCATGCTTGTTTCCCCGCTCCCCGCTACTTGCAGGAGTCTTCGATCCTGCACCTCGCAAATGGTTATCAAGAAGAGAGAGCGCTCCCTTCCCTTCAAAATATAGTTAACCTGGTATCCCGACTCTTTGCCTTCCTCGGCCCCCGCGGCTCCCCCCTTTCTACCACCGGCTGTAAGCGTGGGGAAACTTTGTTTCTCATTGCCCCTCCCCCCTTCCGAGGATCCCCCCATTTGAGTTTCTCTAATATCTTCCTCCCGCTACCCCCTATGCCGATCTGGTTTCTTGCCTTCATCTCGTCGAGAGGACCTCAGCCCTCGCCTTCGCGCACCCCCCCCTTCCTCTCTGTAAGTTGGGAGGGGCACTCGTCTTTGTTTTCCAACCGTTTTTCTCCAGCCCTTCTTATCAGATCTTCGCCAGGCCGATTCGCTCCAGAAATCTCGCTTTGTTTTCGTGGCTGAGGCCCCTTAATAGGCTCGCAGGTCGGGAGTGGCCCACTTTTCTAGCTCCTTAGCCTCAACTGTCTGACGCCTTAGTTCCCTCTCCGTCATTTTCCCAAGCTCGGTAGTAGAGCGTGCCCCCGACCACTCCCCAAGAAATTTCCGACAGGCTCCCGCGCCCTTCCGCGACCGTTGGTTCTCTCCCCTTTGTGTGGCAGCCCCACCTTTCTAGCCCCATGGGAGCAGCTGCTCCTCTCAGAGCTCGCAGCCAGCTTCTAGAATTGCCATGTGGCCGCCCCCTCGCGTTGTCGTGGCGGTCCCCGTGTAGTAGCAGTATCCGAATCACGCCATTCGTCGTGGTGTTTTACCCAAAAAACCGCCATGCGTCCCTACGATAGCTCGTCGGTTTTTAGTAACCGAGTTCTAGCGCCTTCACTAGTTCCCCGATTTAGGTCTGATCCAGGCCCATTTCGATGTATATCCTTTGCCCCGCATTTCCGGATCTTGACACCGGAACTCCGATCTTTTAGGATTCACCCATGCCCGCTTGCGACCAATTCTCGGGTCCTCATTTCAGCCAGCCGAAGGGTTAGTACGAAGACCTGGACGCCCGAGGATATCCAAATCGCCATATCCACATGCACTCATACGTCAAAACCAAGCAAACACTGCAAAAAAAGGAAAAAAAATGATTTTCTCTTTAAAGAAGAAGCCTTCGGCTGATAGACAGCCGCCCGACAACCAGCCCACACCCCATTTCTCGCCGTCCCCGGCGAGCATTTCCCAACGTATTTCCCCTCTCCTTATTTTAGCTCATCCCATTTCCCCTGGTTCCTTTGGTTACCCACGTCCCTAGATGCCCGTTTTTTCCTAACTATGCTCTCTTCTCCTAATTAAGCTACAAAATCCCTCCCGGGGTCGCAACATACCGCCCCTTCCCGACTCACGTTTCCTTAACTATGGTACACCCTTCCCGTTGGTTCTGTGACACCCGTCCCTCTCTAACTATGATACAATCCCCCTTCCTAGGACTATGACTCACGGTGCATCATCCTATGACCGTTTCCGTCTCCTCTTTCTCTTCTCGTGCCTCTCCCTCTTCCGTTTCCTCTCTTCTCTCTTCCGTTTGATTTTCAAGGCTTTCCTTGAGGCACTCCGCCTCTCCCTTAGCCGGCGCTTCCCTAACCGATCGTCATCACCTTCTTCTTCTCTAGGCCTTTTCTTCTTCCTAGGGGTCTTTGGTAGCGAAGGCTTCCGAACCTTATACCCCTTCTTGGTTGGGCGAGATGAGGCCCCTTGTCTGGAGGTCTCCCCCTTTTCATAAGTGATGGTCAGTTCTGCTTCGAGCATTTCCTTCCCTTTTAGTTTCGGCTCCTCCCCAGGGTACCCCTCGATCGGAAGATTGTAGGCGAGCCCCGGCGATAGGGTCCCGTAACCTACTCCCATCTAACTCTGGGAGCATATAAGCCCCCCCATCCAACCTCTTTAGGACCTTATACGGTCCCATCCACCGGTTTGCCAATTTCCAGCTCCAAGTCTTTTCTAGCGATGAATCGTACATCAGCACCATGTCGTTAATCCCTATTGGCGCCTTTCGGACCCGCAGGTTTTTGTCCCACCTATCTTTCCCTTTCACCCTCTCTCTCTCGATGTTCTCACTAGCCGTGGCTACCCCGGCATCCAAGTTCTCGGCTATCTGTTGTATCCGTGCTTCCAATAGGTCACTCCTAGACATGTTGGTTTTCCATGAGACACTTGTCCAAGTGTCAATGTGGAACTCAATGGGTAGGGGACAATGCCTGCCGAACCAAAGGGTGTAAGGAGGGCACCCAGTACTCGATTTGACCGTGATGTTGGCCGCCCAAACTGCGTATCGTAAATACTTGGGCCATTGTTCCGCGCGACCCTTGCACCACTTTGCTAGGGCGTCCACAAGCGTATGGTGCTCCCTTTCTACCGGCGCGTTGCTTTGGGGGTGATAAGCGGTTGTATAGGCTGCCCCGATCCCTGCCTTCTCTAACAACCCCTTTACCTTTTGACTCAAGAACTCAACTCCCCTATCCATGACTATTCTCCCGACACACCCATATCACGCGATATACTCTAGGAGAAAATCACTCACCTCCTCCGCCGTCTTTTTCTTAATGGCCTTCGCTTCTACGAATCCGGTGAGGTCATCCTGGGCATTGATTATATACCGAAGACCGCCGACCCCTTTTGGCATGGTCACCAAGTCTATATGGACCTTCTCGCCCGGAACCGTGGGAAGCGACGACACTAAGGGTTCTTTGTATCGAACCGTCGCCCTCTTTTGGCAAGCTTCACAGGTTGAACAGTACTTTTCTACTTCGGTGTATTGCCCGTCCCACCAATATAGCCTGCGGACCTTGTCGAAAGTGCCTTTAACCCCCCTGTGACCTTCAATGACCCCATCGTGCAACTCCTCTATGACCGCCCTTCTTTCCTCCGGATCGCACAACACCCTCATGGGTATTGCAAACATGGTGGGCCTCTTGAAGAGATGGCCTCCTCGTAGGCAATAGCCCAACGCTTCTTGCCGAATTCTTTCAGTCCCTGTTTCCCTACCGGCCAAGTACAGTCCTATGTCTCGGTACTTCCCGTCGAAGAGATTCGCGAGAAAGGTCCTTGGGCACCCTTCTTCCCCTCGGCGGCTCCCCGCTATTTGCGCCCTATTTGCGGCGACTTTCATTATCGCCTCTTTAGGCATCCTCTCTTCTTCCTCCTTAAGCCTAGGCAGGTCCTCCTCTCGAATGGGAAGCCGGGACAATCCATCGGCGACCTGGTTTTTGGTCCCCGATATCTTCTCGACCCTATAGTCATAAAGCCTGATATAGATCATCCAGCGTGCGATTGTCGGATCCGTCAATGAGAAATCCTTTTGGAGGACCGCGGCCACTATCGTCGGGTCCACCCTTAGGAGAAATCGTCGGTCGTACATGTAGTGACGGAAGGATTTTAGGCAATGCAGCACCCCCAACACTTCCTTCTTGAATTGGCTATAATTTCTCTCTGCGGGGTTCAAGGTACGGCTCTCGAATCACAACGGTCTCTCTCTCCCTTCTCCATCCTTTTGCGACAGGAGACCCCCCACTGAGTGAGGTCCAGCGTTCGTGGATACTATAAACGGACGACTCTCTTCGTCTTCAAAAAACGGGACTTCTAGGACTTCTCCACCTTCGCGGAACTCCCCCTTCAAGGCTTCTATGGCAGCTGTTTGTTCTTCTCCCCAAACCCGTCCTTCCAATTTCCAGAGGAGTTTTCTAAGGGGTTCCGCCTTCTCTCCATAGGCCTTTATGAAGATTCGCCAGTAGCCCACAACCCCTAGAAACTGTCGAACATCCGTTATGGATTTGAGTGGCGATGGCCAAGTCATCAACTTTACTAGTTTCTCGGGATCGGGCCTCCGCCCCTCCTTATCGCAAATGAACCCTAATATCTTGATGGAGGATACGCCCCAACGACTCTTAGTCCCGCTTACCGTGAGGTTGGCATCGTCTAGCTTCTCAAGGACGTCCCTGACATCTTTCATATGGTCGGCAACAAACTTGCTAACCTCCGGGAAAACCTCTGTCTCATCCCGCTCGAGCGGTCCTTTTATCGGGAAATCATCCAGGAAAACCTCCACCTTCTCCGGTATGAACTCCTTGAGGACTGCGATCATGGCCCTTTGGAATATGGCTACCCCATTCGTCCAACTCATTGGTACCACCATCATTTGAACCAGCCCTAAGGGTGTATGCATGGCGGTCATGTGCCTGTCCCGCTAATCGAAGGGGATTTCGGCATATCCCAAGAAGAGGTCGCAGATAGAGTATAACGAGCGACCTGTCAATCCTTCCGCTAGCAAGTCGGCCTCGGGTAAAGACCCCATGTCTCTTATGGTGACCGCATTAGTCCTCTAGAGGTTTTGGATCCATCTCAATTTGTTGCTACCCTCTTTCCTTAGAAAGAACCACTTATTGGAGTAGGCACTCTCGCAAGGCTCAGCGACGAATGTCCTGATCTTTTCCTTGATGAAGACCACTATCTCTTCTTTCTCCTTTTGAGCGTACTTCCACTGAGGCCTGTCTTTCGAGGGTACATGCAGGACCGTGTGATCCGGGCCGGCTTAGCATACCTTGGGTCGATTCTCCCCCTCTCCGAGTCATCAAAGGCAATGGCCTTATCACAGCCCCTCAAGGTCATTGCTATGAACCCTTTTTCCTCCTCCGTGAGATTTTCATCTCCTATATCCATTTTCGCCAGTCTATCGGCCGTTATTCTCTGCCCGTCCGTCTCTTTCCTCTTCCAAATGATTTCGGCTATCTCCTCTTCCGATATTGTAGCTTCCCCCGTTCTATCCCGGCTGACCGTGGCGGGTTTTACTTTCTCCGCCATGGTTTTATGCTTCTTAACTCCGCTGGCTAGGGGGATCCCTCCAAAAAAGACAAACTGACGCACCCACCGAACTCCTCCTCCTCGTCCTCCTTCTCGTACCCCATACCGTTAATTACAATCCTATCCCCTACGTCCTCGATCTCTAATTGGTCTCTCCTGGGTCCCCTATCCGTCAAGGGTACTTCCTCTAGACGGACTCGGTACACCCTCGACTGGGCCCCCTTGCGCCTAGTAAGGCTGGTCCGGTTACGTTCATCTTGAGCGTCTACGGTCTTTAGGACCACTCGGATTCCATCAGGGCTTTGGATCGAGAGGGTTTGATTTCCATCCGACAAATCAACCGTGGTTGCGTGTACCGCGCTCAGCCAGGTTCTCCCGAGGATCAATTCGGAGGAGCATTCTTTTACCGAAAAGATTGGAACTGTGGCCTCAACCCCAGCTACCTCAATCACAAGGTTATGACATACCCTTTCCGCCGGTTGCAGCTTGTTGTCGGCTACCACCATCGACATTGCCACCCCTCGATCTATCTCCAAACCTAGTTCCCATGCGATGGAGTCCCTACAAACCGTAGACTCGGACCCGTTGTCTACTAGAGCCCTCATCTTTTTTCCACTTACTATCGCCTGGAGCTGGCCGCTACCTAGCACATAGAATTTATTGGCCTCTTCTCCCGAGAAGTTGGCAGGTAGTTCCTCTAGGGTAATGCGGGAAGTCTGCACTTCTTCCTTGGTTGGGCCTTCCACCGATACCGTGGGTCCCCCAACAATCGGGACTCTAACCTTTCTAGTGATGCTTAGGAGTTCTTCCCTGACACTTTTGTTCGCGGCTAGATATTCTAAAAGGGTGCACTGCATGGGCTGCATCAGAGTCCTCCTAAGAGGTGCTACTGTGTCTATCTCATCCAAAGTGCACTTCATTTCGAACTTTTTGGGTCCCCTTTTCTTACAATGGGGGAAAGGGAGAGCTTGGTGGCCTTTACCTGTAGGTTCAAGCGTCTGTCCCAAGCTCTAGTGCATAGGGGGATGTTGTCTGAGGTAGACAGGTGCGTAATGTTTATGTCGCATCTGCCCGAAGAAAAGAGGAAGGAGGTCCTTGAGAAGGCCCCGAGGGATACATGAAGGAGACCTTGGACATGAAGCCCCCGTGAACACCACTTCCACAACTTTCTCGAAATTTGCAGAATCCCTCGGGGCCTTCTCAAGGACCTCCTTCCTCTTTTCTTCGGGCAGATGCGGCATAAACATTACGCACCTGTCTACCTCGGACAACATACCCCTATGCACTAGGGCTTGGGACAGACGCTTGAACTTACGGGTAAAGGCCACCAAGCTCTCCCTTTCCTCCCTTGTAATACGTCTCAAGCCCTCAACGGTCGGGATCAGGTCATCACAGGCGAGCGTCTGTAATAGGCTTGCCTTGAAGGTCCTCCATCGTCTGTCAGAAGGGTAGATAGCTTGAATCGCGGTGTCTAACTCGGGGTCCGAGTGCTGGATCAAATAATCGATCCATTCCCTTTCGGAGAACCTCTTGCGGTAAGCGTAGCTTTCCCATTTCTCCACAAACCCTGTCACGTCTCGTCCATCGAAAAAAAGCGCCTCCAAACCCAGGTTGACGTCATAATAGGGCACCCGTCGGTCGTCATATCGGCGAAAATAGGGATCTTCCATAGGTTCATCGGTTGTCGGATCGTATGGCTTGTACCACGAGGGATCGGGCTCCTCTACCCGGCCTCGAGGTCTTGATGGCTCCCAGGGGTCTTCCCCGTAGCGGCCCCGCTCATCCGGCCAGTCGCATCCCACCGAGCGTGGCCCTGTCCTCTAAAACTCCTCCGGGCCTCCATCCCTTGACTCCTGCCTGTTATCTCGCCAGGTGCCCATGCTTCTTCTGCTTCTCTTACGGCCCATCTTCGTGACCTACTACCAGCCTCCGCCGGCCTTTCGTCTCTAAGACCCCTTCTACTTGGTCCCCCTTCTTCTACCCTCTGGAGTGGTCGGTACCCTCCCCTGTCTCTTGGAAATTGCGGGGCTTCTCCCATTCTTGCGCCCGACAAATCCCCCCACCGAGATTCTATAGGGAGGCCTCTCGAGCCCTCGATCGTCCCTAAACGCGCAGGCATTCACCTTTCTGTGCCAGTTCTTGGTCCCACTAAGGCCTGCCTTTCACCGGCGACGCCCTCCAGAATCCTATCGGCCCATCTCCGCGGCCGGCCGTCGGCCTCGGCTGACCCCGGTTCTCGCAAGTCTCTCCCGCCCCGACACACCTCTTCCTCTCCCCTAAGCAGTCAATATCCCTGTCTATCTCTAGAGAATTCCCGAGCTTCCTCTAATCGGGGTTCCGCATCCATCAGGTCAGCCCACCGAGACACCACCGGGTCGCCTCTCGCGGCTTCGGCCACCCCTTCGTTTACCGGCACCCGTGGCCCCAAATCTCTGTGCACTTGCACTTCCGCGCCGGCCCTTTGCCCCTCCGAAGCTGGTTTCTCCCCTGGAGCCATTTTCGGCCCCCCTTCATCCCTTTCTAGCGCCTCCGCCCCCTCAGTCATCTCTTCCACTACCCTACTTAGACTGACCCCCAACTCGGGGCTCTTCACTATCCCCCCTCTTTCAGTGGTTTCCGGCGGGCTAGGAAGGTCATCTCCTACTTCCCTCTCCATGCACCCTTATCGGCACTTTCTAGTCGCTTTTCTCCCTATCGTCCGTGTCACTTTCCGGCTCGTCCCTCTCACTACTCTCTGCGTTATCTTCCGAGCTCTCTTCTTCCTCCGATCCCCCCTTCCCTTCACTAGAGTCCTCGTTAACACTTTCTCCCCTCGACTCTTCACTGGTTACCGTCCACCAAGAATCTCTCAGTTTCTTCTCCTCGCTAGCGGCCAATGCAAGATTTGCGATCTCAAGGTCCGAAATGCCCCTAATCCCTTCTTGCGCACACCTCCTAATCAGACCATGTCCACATCACCCGCCTGCCCGGAAAATAGGGGCTTGATGAATTCCCCAACGAGGGCCCACCACTCGAAGTCGGTGTCTTTTCTCGACTCCCAGCACTAGGTGAATAGCTCGTGGCCCCCGTCTTCTCCCAGAGGGAATTTTTCTATCACTTGACCCCTTAATAGGACTTTCCTTACGGTCTCGTCATCCGCATAGAGAAGCCGATAAGCCCAGGTAGGGACGTGCCAAGTCCTTTCGTGGGCTACCCTCGGAACTTCCTCCCTCCCTCGGTATTCTACCTTATCAATCACGGGGTTCCCGATGCCAACTCTCCTCAATCTCTTCACTCGTTCTAGGGCTCTTTCGGAGAGGCCTAGAGGATCTTTCCCTTCAGCTAATTCGGTTGCGAAGATTTGCCGGGCGTCAGGGGACAAAAAAATTTCTGCCTTCCTTGTGCAGTGGTTCCCCTCGGACGCTACTGAGAATCTGACCACCGTCTCTTGCTCGTAAATTTCAAAGAATTCGGTAGTCACCTCTCCTTCTCCTCTAATCCTCGGGAGAGTCACTCCATATCTTCCTCCCCCCGCTAGAGCCCTACCAAGGGTGCCATGAGGGTCCCCTCTCTCATACCTAATCATAGGAGCCTCACCTTACGCCTGCCAACCTAGTGGCGGCCTCGAGCAACGAGTCCTCGCACTCGGCGCGACCGGTCTCTTCGTCCCTTCGCAGAGTTTGGAGCAGAGCCTCCTCGTACTCTCCCGTTCTATCCCAAAATCTGGTCTCTACGAGGTGTGTCCTAAACGCCAGTGCCGTCCCCAGAAACGTTGAGTCCTCCTCGAATTTTCTTTCTACTTCCAACAAAGGCTCCCTCCAAATCCTTGAAAACCTCACGCCACTCGCGTCTCTAATGTAGACCGAGAAGGTAGCTTGCGTGGTCCAGTTCCTTCTTTTCCACAAAGCTAGCCGTCGGACCTCCACTAGAAACTCCGTCTCGGCGCGCACTACCCGGTCCTCCTCCAATACCGGGTTAAGTTTTGCACTCCCTTCGACCCTAACCGCGCATCCGTCCTCGTAGGTCTCCAACTCCCAACGAATCCTACTGGAGACGAATGTGGCTCTCATCCCCTCACCGCGAAAGAAGCTCTATTGTGACCTCGTCGAGGATAGCGATTGTGGTTGTCTCAAGCAACTTGATTCGGGCTAAGGACCCGGGCCTAGCCCTTCTTTCTTCTTCTCAGCACAGAGCAAGGGTCCTGTGCACTTCTTCCCTCACTCTATCTAACCCCACAAGTTCCTCAAGGTCCGGCTCGGTTATCCCCTAACCTCCGTCGGCGACACGCAATTGCTATCCGGATCAAGTCAGAGGGGTCTTACCCCGCTCGCTCTCCCTCACAGATTTTACCTAAGTATCTCCACGATATCTTAGATTCTCTCGCGTGTCGACCCCACCCCTCAAAAGCGTAACCCAGGTCCTCTAGAGTCGACCAATCATCTCTATAAGGATCCCGGAAACACCAAGTCAACAAGGTGTGAAGATCTACTCCCGTGAACCTGAACTGTCTTTGGATGGAAACCCTTCTTCCCACCGTCTTCTTAACAGCCTCGGAGGGGTAAACCCGCTCAAAAATGAAACGGGGGACCTCCACAGGCTCGCTGGAGAGGAACCGAGGTATCTCTTCCCAACCCCCGTAGGTCACTAGATACTCCTCGTCGCTCCCTGCATGAGGTTCCAACTCCTCCACTAACTCCCCTAGCCGGCCTCTCACTGCTCTAGCGTCCCAGAGAGGGTCCTGCCCACCTCGTTAGCTACGTGCTATCTCAACAAGCCCTTCCTTGGAGAGGAATATTCGGGCCTCTCCCACTACAACCTCCCCCTAGTGACTCACCGCAAATCGCACGAACGCCTTACCGCGCCGGGCCTCCCCTTCTTCTCGTAGGAGAGTCTTTGTTGGTTCAGTCAACCGGGCCCTTGGTAGGGTGATACTGATAATCTACCCGGTATCTTCTACGGGCTCTATGGACGCCCAGAGAGTTCTCGGGATCCTCCTTATCATCGGCCCTCGAAACCCCTCTGGTTAACCACCTGTTCTTCTCCGAAGAGGCGGGCGTACGGAACGTCCGCGACGAGGGATCGGAGTCCCTCAAATTCCCTCAATCTTCCGAATATGGCGGATAACTCACTCCTTGTGGGAACCCCCGCGTCCACGCACCGGGTAGAAAGCCAGAACAAACCCCTAGCCCGCACCCCGGATTCTCGAGCCGCCCTAAGCACCGCCACTACCCTTCCCTCTGGGTCTCTTAGGAAAGAATTGGCCACGAATTGGGGCAGGTTAGCGTGAAGGACCCCGGAAGCGCGGGGGACCTCCCCGGGCTCGGCGAAGGATACTAGCGACCACGACTCGAAAGTCCCTTCCTCGTAGTCAGTTAGCACTAGGTTGTTTGCCAACAGCCTTGCGGACTCTCGGTATTCAAAGAGTAAGCCGCCCGGTCACTAAGCCTCTCTAGACCTCGGTCCACCTCTCTTCGTCGAAAAAAATGGTTGCTCGGATCTCTGGGAAGCGACCGATGTCGGGTGGGTCTCCTCTCTCCACACCCTCTTTCCAAGTGAGCCTTCGCGCTCGAACCCACACGTAGGCCCCTTCTTTGATTAACACTCATCCAATAAGGAGTCACCTGAGGGTCTCCCGGAATCAAGACCTTCTCGGGGTCAATGACCTCTATCGATTCTACCACCCCTTCTTCACTGAGGACGAACTTCACCATCGGCTTTCGTGGCCCTAAAGACCCACCTGTGATAATCTTCCGGAGAGAGAGTGTAGGTCTTCTCTAAAGAACCCAGTCTACGGAAAATACCCCAGAGTCTCCTGCGCGGCGGAATACCTTGATCGATGCAGTGCGTATAGAGTATCCACAGGGCCCAAAAGGTAAGACCCAAACCCCTACCCCTCTCTAGAAGACGCACTATCTTTTCCTCGTTTGCCATAGGGAACAGGTAGGACGACACCCTCAGAGGCTCAGAGTTAAGGGGTATCTCGATCTTGGGAGTTCACCTTCCCTCGTGAACCTTTCCCTTTCCACGGATACGAACGCAAATCGCTCTCTAACCCTACTTACCCATTCTCTTCTCACCTCTCTCGCCTCTCGCAATAATTTTTCCAGCCCACCCCCTTGTCCCAGAACTAGGGTTACTACAAGCTTCGCCCAAGCTTTCGGTGCTATGAAAATAACCGCGGTTACTTCAAGGCTCCTTCCAATACCTTGTCCTTCTACTTCTTTTGACTCTACCCACACAAATTCCCCACTGACTGTGGACCTCCTCTCTTCTACCCTTTCCCAATCCAGCAGTTCCCCGTTGCTAGGGATCAGCCTAAGGGCCTCACAATCTTCTAATGGGGACTCAAAGAAGCATCCCCGCTTTCCATCATGGAACACCATTCATTTAGAAGATCCTTTGTGGCACTCCGAAGACCCTTTGGTATCCGTAGTCCCTTCCTCCCTCACGGTCCTGGGTGGACTCCCTAAAGATCCCGGCACGAATCCTACAAGCCTTGATCCCGTACGGCACCGGGATATCCACGCAATAGGTGTAGTACCAATGGAGTGACCTAACGGAGAGCTGTCACCCCTTTTCCCGCACTATGGACCGTACTATCCTGTCGTACCGTTCCTCCTTCCCGCTCACCCTTCGGAAAACAAATGATGGGAATATGGCCCTGACGCACCCTGTGGCACGGGGATATTCTTCGTCTCGCGGGCAGGTCACCCTCACCTCGACGGGTGGGCTATGCCTAAGGGATTCATCCTCAAAGATCTGCCTCAAAATCGGACCTGCCCGTGCCTCCCAATGATCCGCACGGTACCACCCCAGGACCAAATGAGTGACATACTCAACCCAAGCTTCCTTACTCAAGTAGACTGTTCCTTCCGCACGGATCACTGTTCGCCTGGGTCTCTTCCCGTTCTGGGGCCTGTTCGGAGACCACCTGTCCCCCTCCCAAGTTCCTATTGCGAAACGAGACCAGAGAAAAACCCCTCTCTCTAGCTCTACCCCCCTCTCGCGACCGGCTAGATACCGCTCCGTCCGGTGGTCTAAGGGGACGCTGAAGCACTCTCGGTCTTTGCTTAAATCAACTTTCTCTATCCGAACCCCTTCTTCTTCAGTACCTTCTATGATTCTAACCATCCCCTAGGACTATCTCCTCTATGATTTGAACTAGCACTCTCCACTCGTCCGACCCATCCAGGAAAGCGTCCGGAATAGTGGGGACTGGCCTACCCCCTCGCGGGTACGTCGTACACCCCAATGAGTAGAAATAATTAATTTTGTAAGCCCCCAGCAGCTGCCTCTCAAGCTGCGCGTAACCGATCGCCTCCTCCCAGCTATCCAAATACCCGGCCGCTCTATCTACACTCTCTTCCACGTACAAGGCTATGTCGAAGTGCCCGGTCCACCAGTAGAAGGTATAGCACCAAACATCTACTCCGCCGACATCACCTACACTAATCCCTGCGGGTTCAAACTCCAACGGCCTGAAGCTCATGGACCTGCCGCTCTCACCATACGCTTCACTATCCCCACTAGCACTTTCCATCCATCCGATCCATCAAGATAAGCGTCCGGAATCACCGGCACCGGGCGACCACCTCTTGGGTAGGTTCGATATCCTAGAGAGTAGAAATACTTGAATCCGTAACCCCACAATTCTCCTCGCGAACAGCGGGAGTGACCTATCGCCTCTTCCCACCCCTGAAGGAAGTCCTCTCCTTGATCCTGACCCTCCTCTACATAGACACCTACATCAAAGTCCCCTGTCCATAGTCTAAAGGAGTAGCACCACACATCAACACTTCCGTGTGTACACACACTAATCCATTCGGGAGTGGCTTCTAGGCTCATACAGTATAATCAAAGGAAACTTCCCTCAATTCTCACTTCCTTTTGGCCACTCGAGAGACCACCTCTAATCTGCGAGGAAGAGAAGCCTGTGAGCTCAGAAGGATCAAATGGACCAGAGAAGGAACGCCGTCTCACTCGGCTACCTTCCTGTCCTCCCCCGCTGAGAGACTCATCCCCACTCCCGACCTAGAGACTAGCCGCTGACAAAGGTTATCCCCGAGGACGGGTGGCGACCCCCTCCCCGGAGTCGGACCGAAGTCACACATCCGCGCCCTATGTCCCCCACTGAACCAACCTCTAGTCCTAATTAGCCTATCCGGTACCACGCCTCTACTCGGCCCACCTCAGGCGTGGAATTACTCGGGTCCCAGGACAAGATCCACCTATGTATCGAAAATCGCTAGCCTATCTACTCCCTCCCCATTCTCCTCATCATGAACTCTTCACACTTCGTTCTCTTCTCCCTTTTACTCCTCCTGCTGCCTCTTTTCTCTCTTGGAATCACTGGAAAAAAATCGGGAAATTTGAAAAAAAAGGTGGGAAGAGCAGAGCTTTAGGAAGAGGCTCTCAGGTGAGGTTGATAAGTATATTACATACCTTGGGCCTTCAATACTCGTTATCGTAGTCCTAATAATCCCCCAGTTCCGAGTCCGAGAAATCGGCTAGACACCGGTCCACCCAGGAGTCGGCCTCCGATCCCTCGTCCAAGGTCCCCCAAGTACCCCCCTCTTCTTGAAAGCCCTCACTATGATGGTTAGGTATCTCCCTTTCTCCCCCTCGCCCCGGTACCCGTAGCACAACTCTCCTCTCCCCCAAGTCCCGAACTGGTGCCGTTTGAGAGTCTAGCTCCCTTGCGGGAGTTGGAACCGTTGTCAGCCCCCGTGGATCGAGAATCGAAACCCCTAACCCCTCTCTACACACAATTTCTCTTGCGGGACTTCGCCCCTGGGTAGGTGCCCTCCACTACCCGTGCGGATCAAGAACACTTGGTGACCCCCTTGGATCCCAAATAGACAGCACTACTTGCCCCTCTCCGACCCCTCTCCCCGCTCCCTCTCTTTCTCTCTCCCTCTCTCCCCCTTGACCAGGCCCCCTTATACTATTTCCCCGGACTCTTCTTCTTCCTCCCCTTTCGTCGTTCTTCACCCTCATTCAGACCCCTCAGGCAAACTGTGCTCCCCCTTAGCTTTTCAAGTTTTAGAAACAAACAAGCGCAAAAACCAAGCACATGAAAAGGAACTAACCTGTTTTTACCCCTCGAAGGCCGGAAGTGGGAGCCGAGATCGCAAGCGGGCCGGAGCGGACCTGCAAAAGAACCAAAGAGAGCCCCAACGCCCGCAAACCCCTCACCCCGGCAAAAACCCAACAACAAAACCCCAACCCGATAAACCCCTTGCCGACGTCGCTCGAGAAGAAACGTGATCACCGTGAAGAATCTGTTGGAGACTACCTTGAAGACGCATGTTGAAGAACTTGATGCCGAAATTTTGATGAACGCCCCAAACACACTTCACCGCTGCCTGTCACGCTGGTCCTCCCTCACCCCGTAATTGCTGAGCCGGCCGCGGCCGCGGGAGAAATGTTCATCCCCGGCAACGGCACCACTTTGTCTGCTGACCTCCCCCTCTCTCCCTCCACTCGTCGCGGCTGGTTCGGTTGCAGGTGGTTCAGGGGGGGGATCACCAAGACATGCCTCTTCTAGGTCCCCTTGAGTCGTCGAGGAAGAAGGGCTTGGGACCCTATTTTCCCGAACGGATCCGAAGGGGAAAACGCGACTGCTATTTTTCGAATGTAAGGTGTGCCTAACCGGAGGTAGTTTTTTCGAAAACAGGGCTGCAGAGAGCGATAGAGCGGGGCTCTCTCGGAAATGAACCGGTCCTCGACCGAATCAAGTTATTCCAATGTGGGCAAGTCGGGACTGAGAGTTTGCAACAGAAGCGGGCCCGGGCTGTAGTCAGTTTCTGACCGAGCTGCAACCTTCGCAACGGCCAGCGGACTTTGACCGCAATAAGTTCCCCCAAGCGGGCTCACCAAAACTAAGAGTTCACACAGGAGGCTTGCCAGACTAGACTCGGTTTGGGGTTTCGCGAAACATACTCCGACAGAGGCTCTTTTACATCCTCCGGAAAGGAAAGCTGGTCGGGCCCCAATCAGTTGTTGCGGAAAAGATTTCAGACAAGGCACAGTTCTTCGAAGAGAGCGACAAACCACAACTTTGCAAAAAGCGAGCGGACCGAGATCAGTCGTCCCTAAGTGGACTCAACAGAACCGGCAGCTCGCGAAACGAATTCAGACAAAGCACAGAAGGACAAACCGTAACTTTGCAAAAATAGGGCGGACCGACATCAATTGTTACCAAACGGGCTCAACAGAACTTGCAGCTCGCGGAAAGAATTCAGACAAAGCACAGAACGACAAACCATAACTTTGCAAAAAGAGAGCGGACCGAGATCAGTCGTTACCAAACGGGCCCAACAGAACTGGCAGCTCGTGGAACGAATTTAAACAAAGCACAGAACGACAAACCGTAACTTTGCAAAAAGAGAGCGGACCGAGACCAGTCGTTACCAAACGGACTCAACAGAACAGGCAGCTCGCGAAGTGAATTCAGACAAAGCACAGTTCTTCGACCACCCGCAGCTTAGCAAAAAAGAGAACGGACCGAGATCAATTGTTACCAAGTGGATTCAACAGAACTGGCAGCTCGTGAAACGAGCACGGTTCTTCGAACAGATCGACAACCCGTAACTTTTCAAAAAGAGAGCTAGCACGACTGAGATCAGTTCTCCCAAACGGTCTCGGGGGAAAACGATAGAGCTAAGGTTGCTCAAAGGCATAAGCTCTTCTCC
>BFEA01000459.1:328708-344179 GCA_003427395.1 Chara braunii | reverse complement strand
CTCCTCTCTCTCTCTCTCTCTCTCTCTCTCTCTCTTTCTCTCTCTCTCTCTCTCTCTCGCTCTCTCTCTCTCTCTCTCTCTCTCTCTCTCTCCCTGCCCCTCTCTATCGCGTGCTTTCTCTCTCCAGAAACAATAGTACGCAAAGCAGCGAAGTTCCGACGCCTTCGAAACAGCATGACGCGCCACAGAACTTAAAAGCAAAAAAAAAAAAAACAAAGGACATCGTTGATCGGGCCCGCACTGGACGACCCGATAGAAGTTTCGGAAACCGCCAGGGCCGATACTAAAAAATTTATCAGACCATCCAAGGCAGGCCCGATCCGCAATGTCACCGACGCCCACCGGTTCGGCCCGGCCCCTGTCCCATTCTCTTTCCCAACACTGCATGCCGTTCTCTCGCGGAAGCGTTACGCGAGGACCGCCATTCACTTAAAGAGTGTTAAGGATAATAATAATGATATTATTTTCGGTTTTTTATTTTTAGCTCATGATTGACTACAAATTTAAACATGACTCCCTGGCAAACGTTGGTTGTATTGTTATTTTACATAAGATATATATTTTTCAGATTTTTCTGATAATGTTATTTATTTAATATTTTTTATGTTCGCGTTCGCCTCCAAACACGAACACAATGCTGCATAGGTTTTGATATGTTTTTTCCATTTGTTTAACAAAACCGAATAATATAATGAACACACTGAGCATTTGCTTGGGAAATGTTTGAGAAAAGGTATCAAATAAGCATTTTGGTTTCGTTTTCATCTTGATTCAAAAGAAGTTTTGTAATATATTCTGCGTAATATCCTTTTGTGCATATAATAACATAGTTAATCACTGTCAATGTGATAAATTTTCTCAATCTGGATTTTTTCTCAGCTCTGCATATGATAACCCCCCCTACCCTAATACTTGAAAACATTCAATGCATATTTTTTGAGAGAAGGTTAACCGAGCACCCATTTTTCAGGCCCATTTATAAGAAAACCAGACAATATTTTCAACAAGACTTCACACCAATCTATAGAGTGCACTTCTTACAACCCCATCACAGAAAAAAACCCTTGAAAAAAGCAATTAAAAACATATAAAACAGCAAGCCAAAGATGCATTTCCATGAAATTTGGCACTAAAAAACTCGACCAATTTCAGAAATTTCAGAAATCTTAATAACGCAAATTCTAAAACTCCAAATAACCCCAAATTTCATATACGGCAACCCTATCAAAATGCATATATAGCAAAAACTTGAAATTCCAAAAAAACATGAATTGTTTTTTCAAAATGTAAATGTGCACCGTTTTTTTTTTTTTCCCCTCTTGCCTTTCAAAGGAAATTGAGAACCCTGTCATATTTCTATGAGTCTTGCATAATAAATACACCGCAAATAAGTAAACAACTGAACATTTATCCACATTGTTATATGATTCGCCATATCTGTCAACATTGCTCCACGTCTACCACTTAACAACTTAACACGTTTAAATGTATATCTCTGCTCATATTCTCACTTTCTCTACTCTCCCATTACTCGCGGGTCCTATTTATTGCATTCATGATGAGAATCCACATAGTCGCATCATTTGAGTCGTCTAACATGCACGTCGGGATAGGTGGAATAAACATGCTTTGCAACTCGGTTATAAAAGCAGATCAGCCTTTAAGTCTTTTGTCCTCACGCATCAATGCTGTTTTTTTTTCCTCGTGGACTTGCAAAGCTGCTTCATGACATTCCATATAATCTCACACTCTTCTCATTTCTCTTTGTCTTCCATAAATTCGCATGTCATACACGTCGATCTATATGAACTTTACGACAACTTGAAATAATTTAGATCCACGAAGTTCACATCTCACTATTAACTCGTATTCGTATGGAAATGGTTCGTTGGTTGTGGTGATCGCTGCCCTTGGAGGTACTGCAACGAGAGTGATGCTCGTCATTGTTGTATAAAGTACGCCTTAATTTATTTGTTTCGTGTAATAATGTCGAGCATCATATTCCTGCAAGATCGATGACATAATATTGTTGGAAATTAATAATCCAAAAGTTTTTAGCATTCGTCAAACAAAGAAATGGTAGTTTGTAATACAACAAAGACTGACTGGAAAACAACAACAACAACAACAACAACAACAACAACAAGAACTATTTTTGATACACCTACTCGTAGCATTAGAAATTTCATACTCATGAGAGTCATGCCCGGGGGCACGACACACCAAGACAACAGATAGAATCACTGTAGTAGCAGTTAGCAAATGAAAATTATCGCCCGTAGCATAATTGCTCGCGACAAATTCGTGAAGCGCAACGCTAAGCGCCAGTGCGGAACCCACCAACTAAGCACCATCAGTCCGCTCTGACTTCCTGTGCACACACGGTGCAGAGGGATTATGTCTCCGTAACCATCCTATTAATACCTGCTATTCCCGTAACTATTTCCACTGCCGCGGTACCTACGGGTGCATCTAGACTATTCGTCACAAATCCGTATAACTGGTACCAGAGGTCAGGGCCCTACCAGGTCGTTCAGACCAATAAATCAGATAAAAAAATCAGATAAAAAAAACAGATAAAAAAAACAGATTAAAAAACAGATAAAAAAAACAACCCTGGCTCCCGATTTCGAATCGAAACGATCTGCAGCAAAAAACGCAGTTCGCGGCAAGCACGCTCAGGCCATTCGCCTTAAAAACGTGGGGCAGATTAACGGGTCGAAACCTAGGTTGCTACAAACTCTTGCTGTATCACCTCAATCCTACGTATCTACTTACCTAAGCACGACACCTATCACATGTCTACTCCCACAAATGTCAAGTCCCACCCCAGGCTAGCCTACACACATCATCAACACATCAACTCAGCAATCATCTTCCAGATTTTTTCCTTGTCTTTCGCGAAATTTCTGAGCACCTGTCGAAACAGTTCTTCAAGGTAGCTCCTCCTTCGGAATTTCATTCTTAGTGCAATTACAGCCCCAACCATTCCAGGACCCGAGGTGGAGTTCTGACGTATTTTGTGTCAGCAGCATGTAACAGCCGCCATCTTAGCCTTCTTCCCATTCCATGACTCGTAATCCTGGAAAGTTTGAAATGTCAGGTCACCGCCTACCAACAGGTGTGTCTCATTCTTCATTACCTGATGGCAACTTAAAAAAGGAAATTCGCTACTGATCTTAAGATGGCACCCCAAGAAGTCCCATTCGATCTCCTCATCGTCGGTTCTCTTCAATGTCAGGTTCGCGTCGTAGCAGGATTCGTAAGCCAGCAGTATTTCTTTCACTCGGTTTACCGATGCCACGCTCTTCTCGTTATAAGCTACGAACACCAACGAGTCATGCACAAATATAATCCCTTCCACCAATTTCTTTTGACTTCCCAGTGTGAGCAGAAAATCCCATTCGGATTAAGCGCACATCAGACAGGCCAATAGGGAGCTTGATGCCTTACCCATTGGGATTCCCACAGTCTGTCTGAGGATGATTCCCGAAGCCACCGTGAAATAGTTACCAAGATCATATTTCACGTATTCAAACAGGACAAAAAAACTCACAAACTTAAAACCATCAATTTTATGACACTTGCTAAGCTTTGCGCCCTTCCCCCTCACTTTTACGAACACTCCACGGAAACCCTTTGATTCGTACCACCATATACACCACTCAACAACTCTCAGGATCGTCCCGTGAGGCAGCTTACTAAACATATCTTTAATGTGATAGGAAGCTACCATCACACCGGTATTCGCACACCCTTTCTTCAATCGCTGGTTCACCTTCGTGAGTCTCGTCGTCATGTCCACTCTCGGGGAGATTAAAGAGCATCCCGTTGTCGGGCGACCGAACCCCAGTCGGCCGCCCGAAATTCGGCTAATTGGCCTTTAGACTAAATGATTAAAGGGGAATTGGAGAGGACTTTCGTCTGACTCATCGAAAAAAATTAGGGGTCGAAAAGGGACCCCTAATTTTTGCCACCACGAGTGTTGAGACTGACCCTTGAAAACGATTGAAACGGATGACCACGCCTACCGCGCCTAGGACCTGCCGTTTTCGTCCGATTCCGAGGCAATTCCCGAAGCGGCCAACCGCGGGACAGCGGTATGGGACTAAGGCTCGGCGCGCCGCTTTTACACTCGGTATTTAACGATGAATTGGACCCTCTATTTTTATTAATTGTAATAGCAAAAGTAAAACTGAGGAAAAGAATTAAAAATAATAAAAAGGAGGAAAATGACGAAATACTTGCTATTTAATTAAATTTTATCGGAATTCACATTTGAGGAAATTATCCATTATTTTCGTTATTTCCGATGATGGAGTTAAAAATGAGAAAAATAATTAAAAATAATAAAAGAAAGAGAAACCAAATGATTATTTATTATTTTATTAAATTTTATTAGAACTACTCGCGATGGATTTTATTTATTATTTGATGAAACTTTATTAAAATTATTTAAATTATCCCCAATGGATTTTCGCCCGGAATTATTTATTTACCCAAATTTTCCTCGCATGATTTATCTGGTTTGCCTGATTTACTTGATTGCTACCTTCGCCGTAATTTAGGTGTTATGAGTGAGTGAGACTGTAAGGTCAGTGTGGCATTGCTGCTGGGACTATTTGTGGTTTGTGCCGCCGGCTTTATCACTTCGGTGTGGACACTGGGTCGACTCGAACATGGCACTTTGGTTCGGGGCAGGTGCGGCACAGACCTTGGTGGTACTCGCGTGGCACATTTTTGGCACCATTCTCTGATCACGACGACATGATTGGGCTGCGACATGAGCTACTGTTACACTGGTATGGTTCATTCACAACACAGTACTATCAACGATTCTTGGATTGGTGCGGAGTATGGAACTGGTATTGTAGGGTACTACTGCGGGGTACCCGGCAATGGACTGGGTCAGGCTGCAGCTGTCAAAAAATAATTACTTCAGGTTTAGTAATATATTATGGTCCCTATACAGTGGACCTGCAAGTTCGGACTGCACTTGGCCTGGTCCGGTGTGTTATTACTGTGGGCGGTACATATCTCACCCCCGCGGGTCCTGAAACGGGCCTGCTGGTTTAAACCTCGGACCAGTCAAGGGAACCGCGGGTCTGCTTGGCGAGTTTGAAGGTCTGGTACCTTTCGTGCCAGTTTTTGGCTGTGCGTAAGGCTGGTGTCGCGACCCGAAACCAAGATAGGAAGGGTGGCAGAGGGGCATGGGGACATTCGGGACGCAGGCGACCAGGGCGAACCGGGCTCACTGGATTGGGCGACCCGAATGAACGCGGCTCACTTGTGCTACCATGGGTGTGCAACCATGGAGGAGAGACCATAAAGGGAGAGAGGCGACCAGGGGGAACGGTGCGCATGGGCAAGTGACCGCAGCGCACGGGCAGTGAACGACGGTGACGGGAGCGAACGGGTCTGATGGACCCCGTGCTCAATCAAGAGATGTTGTTGATGGCACGATAGCTATGTACCTGGGCAGAGGAGATGGACTGACTATGAACCTGGTTTTCAAAGGTGAATCCCACTGAGTACAGCGGAGAAAGAGAAAGAGAGTGGGAAAGAAGCCATAGGCGCTGAGTGCATACGTAAGAGAGGGATACGAGAGAAGAGGGACACACTGTTCCGTGATTTTATTTTTATTTTTTAATTATTATTATTATTATTATTATTATTATTAGTGTTATTTTTCCTGATTGGCTGAGAGCGCGGGCGGATACAATTCAAGATCGAAGCTGCTGATTAAAGGAGAGAGGAGAATGGCTTGTTGTAGGCCTGGATACATCAGGCCAAGACATGCTTCACTCCCTCCTAAATTAGGACGTTGAGTCTGAACCGGTACTTCTTATGCCTCATGGCTGCTTACTCCGTGCACTCGAACAGGCAGTGTGAGAGAGAGAGACTGTGCAGCAGAGAGAGAGTGAGAGAGACTGCAGTGAGAAAGGGAAACTGGAGAGAAATAGAGAGAGTGAGACTGTAGCAAGAGAGGAAGACTGCAGAGAGGGAGAGAGAGAGTCTGCAGTGAGAGAGGAAGACTGCAGAGAATGTGAGAGAGAGAGAGGGACTGCAGAGTGAGAGAGAGAGAGGGATTGCACAGGGAGAGAGAGAGACGAACTGCACAATGTGAGAGAAAAAGAGGGAGAGAGAGGGCGCTGGTATGTGCCACTGTGGGAATCAATGAGAGAGCGGACTGGGTAAGAGAAAGAGCAGACTGTGGTGGCCCTGGTGGGGACTCCAGCGAATTGAACAAAGAGAGGGAGAGAGAGCACTCATTTCAGACTCTCCACTGGCATAATGTAGGTGGAGTTGCAGTTGGCTAAAACCAACTCTCCTCCATATGCCCCCTACCCATCTGAGATCACTCTTCTAACTAGAGGGTATTTTGTGAGAGCAACCCACGAAGATCAAAGCATGAATCTCTCAAACAGATGCACAAAAACATGATAAGACTTTTCACACACTATTTTGATAAGACGATGGTTCATTGAATGCTCCTCTCGACCGCCATCTCTAATGAAAGATCAGGTTTCACTCCCTTAGAGGGGCTTACAAAACGGAGGCAATGACCGTTCGGATTTTGAAATGATTGAGATTTGGACATAGCGGTATTAATCTGAAATAGGAGTTTGTTTTGAAGATGCGGTAAACCGGTATTTGACTATTTATTGTTCTCGGCTGAGTTATCAAGATTGAACCAGCGAACTGCCTCATCAGGCAGGGAAGTGAGCGTGGCCTGCAGAAGCGAGCGTGAGTGCAGAAGTGGGAGTAAGAGGAAAAGTGTGCGGGTGTGAGAGAGAGTGATTAAGAGAGTGTGCGCAGGGAGAGGGAGAGAGAGTGTGCAGGCAGAAAGGGAGAGAGAGAGTGCGCAGGCAGAAGAGAGAGAGAGAGTGCACAACAGAGAGAGAGAGAGGGGGACTGACAACACACCAGAGAGAGAGAGAGGGGGACTAACAGCACAGCAGAGAGAGAGAAGGGGGACTGACAACACCGTAGAGAGAGAGAGAGGGAGAATGACAGCGCAGCAGAGAGAGATAGAGAGAGAGGGAGACTGCAGAAAGATGGAGAGAGATGGACTGTAGTGAGAGAGGAAGACTGCAGAGACATAGAGAGAGAGAGGGACTGTAGTGAGAGAGGGAGACTACACACACACACACACACACACACACACACACACAGAGAGAGAGCTTTTGGGGCTGGGAAACTGCCTGTTTTGGCACAGAGTTTGAGACAGGGGTCGATTTAGGGACATAGCTCCGGGGTGGAAGGTTAAACTAACGATCAGACACCACTGAACTAAGGGGGACTTGAAGCCAAACAAAAGTGACCGTTCAGATCGTTGTTTCGTGGAAGGATAGACATAATGCCAGTCCAGCTCTCACACGTGAGTTTTGGAACCGCACGGTAATTGCGACGCTTAGATTGAGCTCGGAACCAGATTTCAGATCTGCAGGCCAGATCTGCAAAGTTTATTTTATTTCATGTTTTTTTTTTTCTTCCTTTCACAGTTCTGAGAGACCTCAGGTCCAGCTGACAAGTAAGGTGCGCGGCAGGCAACGCAACCCCCCATTCCCTGATCACCGCTGAGGACCTCTGAAGCGGGCACGACGAGTGACAGGCGTCGCTGTCCCTGGCTTCAGCGACGAACAGGGCCCCCTCCCCGGGTTTCCTCACACTATTAAGCCCCCGAGAGATCCTTCGACAAAGCTGGTTGGCTGGCTCATTGAACGTAGGGCAGATTGGCCTAAACTTCGAAGTATCTTTGCGTTTCGGCAATATATAAGCGCATCCAAGTTTCCCACCCTTCTTCCAACTTCCATAACATGCGAAATCATGCTTTTTGTACTCTCTTTCCATTGCAGCAATGACGTCACCTTCGTCCTCCAATCTGAGCTCATACCCCTCGTTCTTGATGAATGTACTACCCATCCCAGCAGCATACACTTCAGCACACATCACCAGCGTCTCCCCCGGATTCCTATCCAATGGAGTGCAGACGAAACCCTCGAGTCCTCAACTCAGCCACAGATTCCATGTTCCCAGCACACATGCCTTCAACGTTATTCACACATCCCCTTACTTCATCGTCACTAATACTTTCGCCACTCACGTCCACATTCAACCAATCAATGCTATGGAGCGCCGAAAGGATTTCCCCTTTCAATCGTTTCTCGCATTCGGTGCTCCAGTCTGTCGGAATGTTTTTTGCATTCCTTGCGATCGACGGGCAGTTCTCCTAAGCTCCCAATCTGAAATGGACATGTCCCTCCTTCTTCGGTAGGGACGATCCGGTGCAGTTGCACCTCGCAACTCCACTCCCCGCATATCGGCGATGATTGTGGATAATATCACCGATGTTGGGACCTCTTGTCCAAACCACTCGGGATCGTTGCTTAACCATTCCTATCACGGAAGCATCAAGAGGTAGGCCGCCGATCTTTCGCTTCATCAATCTCACCACTTCCCCTTTTCTTCACCCGATCATCAAATCTCACTTTTGTAACCACACACCTATTGATTTGTATCCCGAACTTTTTCTTCACCACGTCGGAAACCATCTTTTTCGCCCTCGATCAACATCTCTTTGTCGAGAACACTTTTGCCGCTGCATAGTATCTGATCAATTCCTCGATTCGCAATCCACACAACTTCTTCTGTCTCTTCTTATACTTAAACATTCTAACTGATTCATCTTTCAGTTTCAGCGTGAATGGTGATGCTTTCGTCACATCACGAATCTTGACGACCCCTTCTTGATCAAACAATTTCTTACATCTTTGTAACGGCCTTGTCCGCTTACCCACTAGCACTCTTGTCTCACCAAAGACTCTCCTCACCACCCGCCAATTATCGGTCCAAACCCGCCCACCGTTGCTTGTCAATTTATATTCTCTCCCTTTCCCCTTCTTCGCGCTAGTCTACGCAGTAAGCTCACAATACGAACTGTCCCTTCTGATGAATCATCGTCCTTCAGAGTAAGAATCTTGGTCCGTATAGATTTCTCAGAATCCGCCGTTGTGTACATTGCTGGAGTCACTACTTCAATCTTCCTATTCTCCCGGCGCCGTTCTTTCTTCCCGCGTCGTCGTCTTTTCTTAGTTCTCCATTTCTTCATCATTGTATTGAGCGAGGGAGACCGCGTCTTGATCATCGACTTCTCCGCCGCTTCGAGTTCCAATCTATCCGCATTTGGGAATAGAGGAATAGCCACGTACTGTTCCACACCAACCTTTCTCATCCAAGAGTACAGGTTTCGTCTTCCTTTATCGGTTCCATCTTTCTTCTTTGCTCCTCTTGTTGCGTGCTCCTTCCACCTCATGTTTAATGCACGTTCTGTCATCCCAATGTAAGTCTGTTTATACCATGGCGATACCACGGGATAAACGCAGCCAACGGGTTTCCTCAAATCCGGGTTGTCTGTGGCGCACGAATCACGCCAGTAATCAAGGAACTTTTCGCACCATGGAATCTCTCCCTTCAAAGTCAGTCCAATCACCATTGCGCGTAAACACTTCTTCGTTGTCTCGTCATTGCAACCATATCGTTATCTCAGGCTTCGGAGTTCTCCAACGTCTCTCCACATGCGCCAAACGCATCACCCCAAGTCCTCATCCACGTCCTCATATTCACTTTCCTCATCATCGGATTCGGTGCTAGGCTTCGGTCCTGCCGATCTAGCAGATCTCGGCACAATCGATGCTTCTCTCAACGGTTCCGGCAATGGTACATTGATAGGATCGTACACTTTCAACAGTTTTCTGGTTATGAGCCGCTTGATAGCTACGTCTCGTTTCACATAGCCAATCTTCTCATTCTTGCAAACTTCTTTAAGTTCATCCACTGTCAGTGCCTCAAATAAGTCACGGCGCTCCACTTCGAATTTCTCCCTATCCCCCGGGCCACATCCAACTGACACATGTTTCATGCTCAGCGACAGTTTTCCAACCGGCAAGAGTATCGTAGATGCAGAAGTCGATTTTTCGCCTTCACACTTCTTAATTTCGTCAATTCTATTATTCGCATCAGTGCTCAATGCTGGTCTTACTCCTCTGGCGTCCGCCATGAGACCAGGTCGCGGTCCCTTAGTTGGCGTAATTTGAGGCATTGCGCAGGCCATCTTGCCCTCAGGATCGCGCCGTCTCTTTTCGTTGATGTTGATCCTGGCAGCACGCCTTCTCAGTAGTATAAGTTCCGTATCTTCTTCTTCTTCAGAGCTCTGCTGCATCGCAATCTCCCTCCTCAGCCTTTCTTTCTCTTCTTCCACCGTTTCTCCTCTTTCATTAACTCGCACCTTCTTTTTATCCGGTTTCTCGGCTTCCTGCTTTGTGATGCTACCCCATTCCACCCGCACCAATCGCAGAAGTCTCGCATTTCTCTCGTCTTCATATCGCTTACGTTCTTCCAATCGCTCCAACCTTTTTCTTTCTTTCTCCAAGCGCGCTTCCTCAGCTTTCCTATCCTCGAGTTCTCTTGTCTCTTGTTCCTTCCTGGCTCATCTCTCTTCCGCCAGTTCCAAGAAATATTCTCGCATCAATTTGTCTGTGTATGTTGACCCACTCCTGTTTGCCAGACTATCGATTGACAAGCTTCGTGGATGCTCATTGTGCGTGGATGCCAACCTCCCTAGTCTTGGTCTCGGTGGTGGAGGAACGAAGGCCACTCCCGGTGCTTTCGCCTCATGATACTCTTCACAGACGTTCGCGAAATGGTCAGCCTCACCACATTTATAACACGTCTTACCTAGCATGGGGTGGGCCCTCACAAGAGCAGTGGGCTGCCCACTACCCCCCGTTGGTTCCCCCCATTCTCGCCGAACCTCTAGACTGACTCATATCCTCTCACCTCCAGTGTCACGTTTCGCTTCTTGGTAACAGATGCTTACTTTCCAACTCGCTTCGTCTCCTCACATCTACCAATCGAAATCCGTCTCGTAGGCACACCGACCCACAATTTTCCTTGATACTTCACTATTCACCTCGATGTCTTCTCATCCGCCACCCACTCCAGGTACATTTCCTAGCAGGTTACGGGACCGGCGTAAAGCATTAGAAATTTCACACTCATGAGAGTCATGCCCAGGGGCAGGACACACCAAGACAACAAATAGAATCACTGTAGTAGCAATTAGCAAATGAAAATTATTGCCCGTAGCATAATTGCTCGTGACAAATTCGTGAAGCGTAACGCTAAGCGCCAGTGCGGAACCCACCAACTAAGCACCATCAGTCCGCTCTGACTTTCTGTGCACACACGGTGCGGAGGGATTATGTCTCCGTAACCATACCATTAATACCTGCTATTCTCGTAACTATTTCCACTGTCGCGGTACCTACGGCTGCATCTAGACTATTCGTCACAAATCCGTATAATTGGTACCAGAGGTCAGGGTCCTACCAGGTCGTTCAGACCGGTAAACCAGATGAAAAAAATAGATAAAAAAAAACAACCCAGGCTCCCAATTCCGAATCGAAACGATCTGCAGCGAAAAACGTTGTTCTCGGCAAGCACGCTCAGGCCATTCGCCTTAAAAACGTGGGGCAGATCAACGGGTCGAAACCCAGGTTGCTAAAAACTCGTATACGTTAACTTTAAGCATGTAAATTACAAATGTTTGTGCTTTTTCAAAATTCATATATGCAACGTAACCGAAAACGAAATAATAAAGAAAAAAACATGAATAAACATAAAAAAAAATTAATTGCCTTCAACACACAATGTGAATCTGACAATCGTTGCAACGCACTATCACTTTCTCTTACATTCGTTCACATATTTGCTCCAACGTCCAAAGATATATATTTTGCTCCCGCTCACACGTGGATAATCTGAGTAAGCACTTGATGAACACCTGTCAGCGATGAAATGCGTCAATTGCTTAATATATCCTATCGATGACTAATGTGTTATGTTAAGTTATGCTATCTAGTTTACGTATTTAACATAGGGGATATAAAATTTATGTGTGCTTTACATCTTCACAATATTAACAATCTACAACTATCTTTTGTTTACCAACCACTAGCGATACTTCCTTTTATCCCGACCGATGATAGTGCTTCGTACGAATCACTTCCTCCGTGTCACATTTTCTATGCGCATGTACCAAACTGTCAACCCTATATACTAACTTTTTCCTAAGTTCCGCATCGATTTCTAACCAATTCCGAAACTGTTCGAGTTTGCTCGAACATGTTAGGTCCCAAAAATTTTTCCGGACACTAAACAACGTATTCATTTTCGTGTCAGTGACCTTCAGTGATGAAAAAAGTGTCACTATGGCCTTGCCTCTATTGCATTCTCGGATTCGACCACAGTAGTCCATCGTGACTAGTGCGACCAATTCTTTTCTGCTAATGGAATGTTACACAAGTATTTTTTATTTCTTTTTGTCTTTTGCGTCTCAGTCGTGTTTCATGCATACCTCCCTCCAATTTGCTAACATCTCCAAAGGGTCAACAACGTCTGTCCTCGATACTATAATGTTAACCTCTTTCTCCTTTGTATACAGATACCATATATTCGATTCATGATTGTAGACGATCGTCTCTTGTCCGTTGACAAAACCCATTATCGGTAGAATTTCTTCATTCAGTCCAACTTCGTTTTCGATATTTATGTGTGCATGATTTAAAAATTCATCGATGATCACAACTGACCAAATGTTTATGTCTAAAATAATCAATTCCTCAATTGTTGATGGGACTTAATGAGAGGATTCGCTTCCATAAGAGTTGATTTGACCGACTTTCATCCTGCAAGTTGAGCGCATAGACGAACAAAAATTGAAAGTTTCGTGAGATTAGATCATGGATATTCTAAATCAGTACGTCTGTTATATGATATACAATTTCACAAATTACAGAACTACGAACATACTCGGTATATTGTCTACTTGCTCCGTTTTTAGCAAGTACTACCTCTCACACCTCTCTCTACTACTTTATATATTTGTCTTCACCCTATATGTTTACTGTTTTCGGCTACACACATGCATAACATGTTTCATAAGAAATACAACTTGTATTCATGAAATAGTTTCATGCTCTTAAATCGACAACCCCTCCCCACGATGCATCATATATCCTAGTCGGAAAAAAATAAATTATGACCGCTATGTATAACATTCTTACAATGTTTGTAATTCACCCGTTTTGCCTAAGATTATATTTTCACTTCTTTTCCTTTAAGCACAAGGTTTGACAACCCGTCCAGATCTTGTGATATCCGGGTTATCCCACGAACGAGGTCGTGAACCGAAGTCATACATAACATTCACAGATGATCCATATACGTGCATCTGTGGTTCCCCGACTGTTGCACGTATATGGATTCTCTTCCACCTTATGCCACAAATATTAATCTTCAACCTGACTTGTTATCACCACATTAGACCGCTCATTTGGTCCGCGGTGATACAGCACAATCATGAACTTGGACCTATCCATATGCAACTCGTTCCGCGATACACGCACAACTGCATCCACGAGTTTTCTACTTTTGTTTAAAGAAGCCACACATAGCACTTTGGTGAAAGCACATTCGGTAATAGTCAACCGCACACAACAGTAGTACACACCTTGTGGAGAAATCCCTGGGCAACGGAGTGGGTACTACTCCAAGAATGAACAATGACAAGCGCAGTCTACCAACTCTTGTTTCTGTGAACTTTCCAAAATTCGTGGAGAAGAAGTGATGTAGTAGCAGTCGAGGCTTTTGCTAAAGCGGTTAATGAAGCAGAATGATTTACTCACACGGGTGAGGAATCTGGGCTTGAGGACAACATTAGATACTGAAATGAGGTTCTCAAATTCTTACATATCAACAAACTTGTAATGGTTTGCCCAAGGGCAGAGACTCTCTTTCACGTTCCAATAACCATCGTTTCATTTGTTATGATGCGGGTTCATGTACAGGACGAAGATCATCCATGGGTCCTCTTCGAAGTACTCTCTGGTTGCTTCATGGAACCACATATGACCCATATACTAATGTCGCACCGATTTCACACAAGGAGGAAACGGTTTTGCTAAGCACATGTGCGTTTTGGGACTCCCACTGATGATTGTCGACATTCTCGATGACATTACACACCCTACAAATAACACACACATGAACGAAACAAACGGACGTGTACAGGGATACGTCGTTCCATTTCAAGTTCTTTGTGTATCAGGCAATAGGGAAGGTGGACTTGCTGACATCAGAGTTGCGCCGGTTAAAAAACGTTGTGCTTTATCTGTGTTGGGAGAAGAAAGGGCAATGGTCAACATTGTTGTTAATCAACATGCACCCAAAGGAGTTGTTGTCCGCGGCCAACGAAGTAGTGACCCCAGCCATAAACTTGAATTGCAAGACCGCCATCCTCGAACTCGCAACCTCGTCACATCGCTCTGCGTGGTCGCCGGACGATTTCGATGTTGTACACAAAATGATGTCCAAATTGTGCGGCAATAACTGAATTCTAATCGGTTTTGCACTGCAGAAACAACAGAAGACCATAATGCAACACCTTTAACATTAGAGGTCGTAGAGGTGATACCTGAGACTTGGAAACGCTATCTGGGGGTTGGAATGACCGTCAACTAAATACGGAAACTGGCAAGTCGAGAACAAGCACGCGATGGCGATCTTCCTACATGTCGAGGGCAACGACCTCAAGAAGATCATGAGGGTCCCTCAGTAGAAGGCGGAGCTAGTGAAGTTGAACGTTGAGGAAGACTATTTCAAGAGGTGCACAACATTGTACGGCGGTGATGCAGGAAACGAAAGAGAGGAATATGGGCGGTGGGAACGACAACGGTCACGGTTGTAGAGGTTTTGCAGTTCGATTTTTCACGAGTATCAGGGGGTGATACTTCTCAGAAAGTCGCATGCTGGACTTGTGTGGGAGCTCTTGCGTGCGGGCTACCATGTTTTTGCCTGTGATGAGTCGTCGAAAGACATTTCGTACTTGACGCAGGCCATAAACATTCTTGGAAAGGCCGTGACAAACGATTCCAATGTTGAGAGACAGAACTCTGCACAACGTCCGGACAGCTACGAAACACCCACGGACACGTCCGCGGGGTCGACCTCGGAGGGCGGCAGTATATACGGCCGCATCCTCGGCCGACCTCAACCGCATCACGGACTTGAATTTGCCGTATTTTTCTTGAATTAAATAATGGGTAAAGAAAAAATAAACAAGTATGGGATTGTAGGGATTTTTAATCCTTACAACCCCATATTCTTTTTTTTGGAAATAAATAAGTTTTTAGAATTATAAAAAATAAAAAACAGAAAAGGTGGAAAAGAGAAATTGAAAAATAAATTAAGAAAAAAGTTTTTTGGGGGGGGAAGGATTTTTGGTTGTCAGTTCTTTGTATTCTTCGTTTTTAAGTTTTTTTTTTTTTTTTTTTGTCTTAAGCTGTGTAGTAATCGTGTTTGGGTTCGGTGACCGAACCCGAACATTCGGGACTGAACACGAACGAGCGC
>BFEA01000459.1:300969-314725 GCA_003427395.1 Chara braunii | reverse complement strand
CCCCCGCCATCCCGCCTCCCCTGCCATTCCAACTCCGCCATCTCCCCCATTCCACCTCCGCCATCTCCCCCATTCCGTCTCCGCTATCTCTCCCATCCCCCATCCCGCCTCTCTCAGAGACCTGGAACCACAGGTAATCGACACGGAGGCAGATATCTGGGGGAGGTGGGCCTGGATTCGTCTGCAAATGGGGTAGGAAGACTGGCTGGTGATGACGGTCTATGCTCCGTCAGATCTGCAGCCGAGAGTGGAGTTCCTGCAGAATCTGGCTAGAAGGATTCCGGTAACAAGCCACGTGGTCATCTCAGGAGACTGGAACGTGTCGTTGGACGTGGCGATGGTGCAGGGCTCTAGGACAACGGGCAGAGGGGATGCACAGACACTGCTGGAGATGATACAGCGGCGAGACTTAACAGACCCGTTTCGCTCGCTGAACCCGGACCTGCTGGGTTTCACTTGTTATGCAAACCCCAGGAGAGACAGACGAGAAGTAACGAGACGTCGACTAGACTTCTTTCTAGTGTCGAAGGCAATGAAGCAGCACGTTACAACAATCCGCTTGCAGTTGCACCCGCTCTCGGACCATAAGCCGGTGACAGCAGAGTTTGTAGTAGATGTACCGGGGGAGAGGGGGAAAGGATATTTTAAGTTTAATTCGCTGAATCTGGTGGATCCGGGCCTGAAGGCCTGGGTACAAGATTTTATGGAAGCATGGGGTTCGACGAAGGAGCAGTTCGCAACGGTAGCTGATTGGTGGGACGGGGGGATGGCTACCATATCAGGCATGATGAATGTATGTTCCCGTATCCTCGCCAGGGACAGAAACAGAGAAGAAGAGGAATGCAGGAGGCTGGTAGAGGAAGCGGAGAGGAGGATGGAGCAGCACCCAATCTCGGAACAGACTTGGGCTGCAGAGAGAGTGAAGCGGCTAGTGAAGCAGGAAAAAATCCACACTGACAAGCACGCACGCTGGGAAGAAATGTTGAGGCTTAAGGGAGTTATTGCCCATGACAGGATGACGAAAGAAACATTTCGCAGATTGCTTTCGAGTGCTGCGCATCACCAAGTCGTGGAACTGGATCATCCGTTCGACCCAGGGGCTCCGTCGGCTTCCGACCGTACGGGAATGCTAGAGCACGCACGCCTGTACTACTCAGATATCCTAACGTCGAGAAGGACCGCAAACACGGTACATACGGACCTGTCTCTGTCCAGTTACGTCTGGGAGGAGACAGAAGTGGTACTGACGGTACAGGAACAGATGAGCCTAGACAGACCAGTGACGCTAGAGGAACTAACACAGACCCTTGAGGTGATGGCAGCAGGAAAATCGTCGGGGTAGTAACGGTTGAATTTTTCCGCTGCTGCGGGGACGCGCTGAGTCTGCCTCTCGTGGAAGTGTACAACAGGGTGTTAGTAGGGGACAAACTGGGAGAAGGGATGACGCACGGGATAATCTCGCTGATGTTTAAGAAGGGAGATAAGGCAAACGTGAGGAATTACCGCTCGATCTCTCTCCTTAACATGGACTACAAGGTGCTGGCAAAAACGTTGGCTTTGAGACTCGGAAAGATTCTCCCGAGGATAGTGGAAAGGGACCAGGGGGCGTTCGTTCAACGCAGGTCAATCTTCCTTAACATCTTGACAGCGATCGAGTCGGTGGAGGTGCTGCAAGTGGAAAACAGGGACATGGTGGTGTTGTTGTTGGACCTGGAGAAGGCCTACGACAAAGTGGGTTGGTTGTTCGTACTCACGACGCTGAGGAAGATGGGATTTGGGGAAGGTTTCTGCAGATGGGTAATCGCAATGTACACGGCAGCATCCTCCGCAGTACAGGTCAACGAGCATCTGTCGGAACCTTTTCAACTGATCCAGTCTCTGCGTCAGGGCTGCCCGTTGGCCCCGCTCCTCTTCGTGCTACAGTTAGAGGTCCCCTTGAATTGTATCCGGAAGCATCGGCAGATTAAGGGTCTCCCGCTAGCAGGTGGTAGAGAGTGCAGGGCTAAGGCACTGGTGGATGACTTATTTCTGATCTCAGAGAACTCACTATCCTCCTTACTAGCAGTTAAAGCCGTGCTGCAAGAGTACTCGCTGTTGTCGGAAGCACAAGTGAACTGGAACAAATCGGCGTACATCTTGCCGGAGGGTTTCGCCCTGGTGGTGGAGTGGGGAATGCATAGAGTGGTTTCGGCAGATGGAGAGCGGTTCTTGGGGGTGTTGATTAGCCTCGAACTGATGTCGGCAGCCCAAGGAGCACTCATCCGCCAACGGATCGCTGCAAGATTGAAGGTGTGGGGTTCAGCCTGGCACTTATCGTTATTCGGTCAGACACTTGTAATCAACTCAGCACTCTTCGCACTCCTGTGGTTTGTAGCCAGGGTAAGGGAGATCTCGAGGCCGGTGATCTCAGGGATTAAGCGGTTGGCCACCAGATTTCTGTGGAAGCCGAGAGCGGGACAAGAGGAGGGTTTCTTTGTGAAAGTGGCATGGGATCTAGTCACACAAGATAAGGAGGAGGGAGGTTTGGGTTTGGTAGACCCGCACCGTAAGAACCAGGCTTACCTCAAGGAGTGGCTGGCCAAAGTGGCACTTTCGGAACACACCGATGACTGGCTGCTTTTGGGGGAACGGATCCTGGCGCAGGAGTGGCAGCTGACCAGGCTGGAGGATGTATGGCCCTGCTTCTTCATAGGATGCTTCATGAGGCGGAAGCTGAAGTCGGAATTCTGGGAAGGAGTCCGCAGAGCTTGGGTTGATCATCCACCGGATAGAAGAACTCCCCCAGTGACGAAGGAGGAAGTGCTAAGACAGTGCATCTTTGAGAATCCGCTGATTACTGATGAAGAAGGGAATGAGTTACCAGCAAATGTTGCGCCAGGGTCATTTGGGAAGGCCTGGATCCAGCGAGGGGTGACTCGGACCAAGGTGGGCGACCTGTGGGACTCTCTACTAGGCTCGTGGAAGAAAGGGGGGGAAGTGTATGCCAAACTGCAGGGCCTGAGAAACGTGGAACAGGACCTGGGCGTGGTCAGACAAGCCATCCCGCAGATGTGGATGAGACTGCTTGGTCCGGAGGGGCAGGATCCGGTAAATACCTGCAGCAGTGGGACAACCCACCACAGATACGGGTGATAGAGAGGAGAGACGGGAGAGGTAGGGTGACACAGACGCAGTGGACGCACGATTAAATTGGGGGTATCAACGCCATAATAAAAAAAAAGGCAGAACAGGAATCTGTATGTGTTTGCACGAGACCCCCAACGCACTGTCAGCTGATAAAGTTATCAACCCCCAATGCACTGTCAGCTGATAAAGTTATCAATCTTAGATTAGTAACCAGGAAAGCTATCATTATTTCAGGGATCATGTGATGAACCAGAGAGGGAGGAAGCCACAACTCAGGAAAATATTCTATTTAACTGTAAAATTCTTATTGGATGGGGACTAGTATCAGCGGAGATTGAAGCGGGTACCAGTTGCTAATAGGACAACCTAACGGGAAACAGTGATACACTTCTCACAGATACTGTGATGCCATACCACGTCAACAAAGAAAACACAGGCAGTCACATTCCACCATTTTCTCTCGATCTTGAAAGGTGTTACTACGGGAAGAGGCAGTCAGTGACAGACGTTACTGGGTAAGTCTCATGGCCGGAAAACACATCACGAATGCACTCTGTTAACGGGGAGTTAGACCCGCGATTTCATGCCAACGTTTGTTTTGACTGGAGCGTCCCACTGTTCTGTGGCTGGGAAGCAAGCGTTTATCTGAACTCTCTGATTCGCGAGCTTTGTCATCTGAAGGCAACGTCAAGTAACCAGTCCTAGTAAGGTTGAACAAGCACTACGGTCGTCCACGAACTGGGCGAATAAAAGCTTTTAATCAAAGGGACTGGGCCTGGCCGGGTCGAGCACCCTGAGCAGTGGTGGCAAGGGTGTCCCCAAAGCAAGCTCTGCAAACTGTACAGGGGAGTGTGAAAAGGATTATGCAATTGAGGCAGATGCTCCCTGAGTGACTGATCTGGGTATAGGCTGCCTAAAACAGAGTGTTGTGTGCTGTACTACTGTGCACAAAAGTGTCGAATATTGGTTTAGGCAAAATTTCGGAAATGCCCTTCACAGTATAAGCATACAGCAACCCTGGGGATGCAACACTCGGGGATGCTCGTGTACACTGTCGCTCTGAGGGCGATAGTGCACCATCTCGAGAACAGACTATTATTGAGTTAGTGTTAAGCTCGATACTCAGCTGGTACACTCTGCGAACCCTTGCCTGATCCGGTGAGGCCCCTCAAGGCAGCTCTTGGTGCTCGTATCTGTACGTAAGTGTCGTTTTCACAAGAGTTGCTCGTACCTTGAGTAATAAAGGAAAGTGGGTGGAAGCATTGTTCATCCATCTGATGATGGGAACGAGACTCGTGCAGTGAAAAGCTTACCCAGAACAGCAGTTTAGAGGTTAAGTTTCGTCATAGGTCTGAGCCAGTACTTTGGCCAGCAAAAACCCCTGGTTGCACTCTAAACTACGACGTGTCAGAGGAATCATGAAAAGGTGCGAGGTTCTCGTATTAAAAGGCAGATCAAACAGGGACAAGAAGGAGACATGGGAGGAAGAGGTTTGCATAGATATGGAATCTCATAGACGGACTTAGAGGGGACACACTGTTGGGATGGCCGAAGGGAAGAAATATATCAAATATGTGCTCTACTTTTATGGTTGTGATGGTAAATTGCACAGTACCAGTTCGCTCCTAGAAACAGTCGAACAAGCTAGATCAAGACTCATATAAATGCAGGGGGTACCCTGACTCTTTCTTTGCAGCTTCCATCTGTACTTCCACCTAAGAAGGACTCTCTTTCTGCTGCCAGCAGCTTCCTCAAGTAATCAGTGTTTGGTGACCCAACATTCCAAGACTTAACCAGGACTTGATCATGATTTAATCAGAATTTTAATCAACACTCAATCTGTTTTCAATCAGCAATCAGAGATATTACTTGTCATCAAAATTTAACTAGCGGCGTAAACAACTCAGACATACCAATCGCCTTCTCTTAAACAAAAAAGAAAAATCGCCAGAGGATCAGAATTGAGCCTGAGTGAGGTTGACATCCCCATGACCATCTAGCTTCTCTGAGAACATCCATGCTTTAATTCTCTGCCTCTTCCCTCTGTCTGTCGGGCTCCCCATCCCTCTAACATTCCAAGTAGCTATTTTGATTCTAACCATTTGGAGTGCTGCCCGCTGTGTGACCTTGGATGCGGTCTACGTGGAGATCTGTTTCGTCTGCCCAGCGGCCGGTGCCTGTGCCTGTACCAGTACCAGCGCCCTCCGAAGGCGTACGCACCATAGGGCTGTCCCTTGAGGGCCCTCCTGATTCAACTGAGCGAGTGGACGACCTCCAAGGTGCCGAGAGTGATTCTCGTACGAACACAGAATTGAGGTTTCCCGCTTCCGCCAGCTTCTCATTTACATGCAGGAGGATCAGAGCTGACACCCCTGGGATCAGAGCAATAATTTCCAATTCATCCGCATTCTGTTCTCTGACTGCGTCCATCTTGAACCACTGTACCCCTGTCAGGGACAGTGTATCTGCTGTGACTGCATTTATCCTAGCATCCATCAGAAGGAAGTACAACTTGAAAATTTTCTCCTCTAAGGGGACCACCACACTCACCATTGTGGATCTCGGGATCAAACGGAAGGGGAAGGCATCCCCGAAAAGGTTCTTCGTCAAACTAATGATCTCCCCCGGTGCTGGTGTTCTGCCTGTTTCCACAGATGGGAGATACGGGCGGCCTTCATAATCTGCCATTCCCAGAAAAAACGCATCCATGTCTGTGGATGTACACATCAGCGGGACCATCCGCCTTTCCACCCTGCATCTGTCTTGGTGACAGATCACCGGGGATCTGACGATGTGGTTCCCCCTGTATTCCAACTTGCTTTGGGTGTCTGATGAGGGGGGATGTCTTCTGCGTGGCGGCCCAGAACTTCCTGTGGAAGACTCTGAGCGCTCCTGTTCCAGCTCTCTCTCTCTCCTGATTCTAGAAGCTCATCACCTAACACTTCACTCCCTACCCCCACTCTCGAGGCCGACGACACTGAGAGGGAGGGTCCTCCCCCCTGTGCTCTCCCCGGAACACTATGTTCTCTTCCTCTTCTTTCCCCTACTGCACCAAATCTACTCCTTGTAATTAATCCCCCCTGATTGTCACCCCTGAACCCAATCGACTTCTGATCATCCCTCGCCGATCTTTGCCTCCCAAAAATTGATCTCCTCCCTTCTGCACCTTGCAGCCCCCTTTGCCCTGGGCGCTGTAACCCCTGGTCAAGTGCACCACTCCCATACTGCTCCTGCTAGTAGGAATCAGCCCCTGGTGGGGGTTGCCCCACCATTGGGTAATGGTAATTCCGAGTCTGCTCCGAGACCCCAGGGGGCCGTGTGATCGTCGGGGAATGGCAGAGTGTCGGATACACACTCTGGTGGACTGCACGTGGGATTTGCATCTGCATCTGCGGCTGGTGGTGCTGATAGGGCAATGGATCCGGGATCTGATGTCCCGTCCAGCCTGGCAGTTGTGTCCAGGGAGGTATGCGGGGCGGTGGAAGAGGACCTGGATGGGAGACTTGGGGGATATGGTAGTCAGGGTATTGCGTAGGAGCTGGGGGTAGCGGCGGATATCCCGCCTGATAGAGGTCAGGGGCCCAAGGCTGCCTGTGTGATATCTGGTGTCCTGTGTGATCTCTGGGTTCTGCGCCCCCCATCTGTACGTCCCCTCCTTGTGAACCTGTTGTCGGCCTCCCCTCTGATCCGGGAGTTGATGTTGTTCCTGGAGGCTCCACTGCTCCCGTCTTGCTTGGGAAGCCACCTGTACCTGTCCTGCCTCCTGTTGTCTTCTCTCAACTCCCCGTTGCTCTCCCTCTGGTTGAGCCTGTCTTCCCTCCTGCCCCTGTGAATGATTACCATGCCCTGTCAATCCCTCCTGTCTCGAGGGGGGTCTGTTCTGACGTGGTAAACGGGAGTTCGTCCACTGTCTCGCCGTCCTTTCCCCCTGTGAGGACCTGGGGCAGATATCTTTCGTATGGAAGTACCATCGGCAACGCCTACACCAATCTATACAAGGAGTGGCCACGTCCATTTTCCAGATCTCCCGTTTCGGTGATTCTACTGCCAAGGTGTGATCCACTCGGAACCTCGCTTGCGGGTCCATGTCAAACTTGACATTCATCAACTTTGGCCTCGTGCGATCTGCTTCTGGAGGGTGCATATTTTTAACCCCTCCAATCAACCCCTCCACTGCTGATGGCAGATAATAGAATGCTTCCAACGGCACTCTGAGTGCCACGATCCAGAAGTTGGTTTCAGCCTCCTTTAATCTTAATTCCTTCAGATCTGATTTTGTCATCCAGGATTTAAAAGTAACCGGGTAATCCGCTCCTCTCAGATTCAGGTTCGTCGCTGCTATCCGTACCATCCACGCTGCTACTTCAGGTGCCTTTGCCACGTAAGAGATTACGTTTGCACCTTCAAAGGTGATCCTTCCCCTTCTTACTTCTGGATTAAATAGTCTTCTCGCCATCCACCCATCCTCGTATGCCCTGATCAGATCTTCTTTAACCCCTCTCGTCAGATTCCGAGATTCATCCTGAAAGACTACGATGACCGTTCTCTCCTTTAACCACCTCTCCTTGATCTCATCCAACGACTCGTTCACTTTGAATCTCTTCCCCTTCGCGTCAATCACCACCTTTCCAAAATTCGGGTTGATTTGCATCACTCCCTCGTCATAGCTTTGTCCAATGGATTCCCTCGCCTGCCCCTCCATTGCCCAAAAACTTGTCGGCAGTGTCGGGCGGAGCTCCCCTCCCGGGACCTCTGCTTCCATGTCTGCCATGATCTGCCTTCCCTCGGAAGATATGTCCTCCCCCTCCTTACGTAAAGAGATTCTTCCTGACTCAGCTTCCCCCTGCCCCCTCGCTCATCGGCTCGGCAGACCCGCTAGACTCCAGTATTTGCAACCCGCTCACCTGTGCCCCGGGCTCTTTCAAAGCACCCGCCCACCCGATCTGAGGGCGCAAAGCAAGATTTCACAATACTAACTTTGAAATTCCTTCTCTCCCTGTCAGGCATCCCCAGATCTGGCTTCGATAGTAGTCCAAACGGACCTACGAACTCTCCTTTCCTCCCTACCGCCGAAAAACTTCGTATTTCTCATTTCCTCCCTCCCGCCGAGAGCTTCATCTGATCACTCCTTCCGCCCATGATCTTTACTCACTCACCGCTTGATCCCACTTGCACCCAACTGCTGGTTTTCCGACTAAGAGATTTCCCTACCAGAGTGGATCGCGGGCACCTCTTACGCAACTCCAGACAGTCATAGGTGCCCCCCTCCGGAGCGCCTATAATTACAAAGAGCACCAGGCATCAACCAATGTCGGGGGCTTACTACGATCGGAGAGAAGTGCCCTTACCCGGGGATTTGCAAAATCGGAAATATGTTGCCGACCACCAGAATCAACCCGCTCAGGGCACCTACACCTCCACATTTAACCCGATATCCATTTCTTTGTCCCGAGACCTAGATCCACCTGTCTCCTGTCCTCCCCCACTCCTTAGTCTTTTACCTCAATCTTGCGGTACGATGTGTGCCCAAAATCTGCTGATCGACTCCTCTCCCCGCCCTAGGAATACTGGATTTCCAGGATCATCGGACTGCCCTACTCTCCCTTCTCCATTCGTGCTTCTCGCCCTCCTTCGTCTCATCAACATTACCCGAAGCCCCGTCTCACTCCCCAGCTAAACTGCCAACGGGTGATAACCAGCGGGGTTCTCCCAATTCGTGGAGTTAACCCACACCCCTGTACCGACCCTTGCTTCTCTCCCTCTTTCCTCTGCCCTACAGAGTATCGTAACGGGCCGACTCCCCCATCTGCTGTCGGTACTGGATTAACGGGCCAGCAGCCTTGCCATACTTCCCTACCGCTTCCGTCTCCCCCATGTTGCGTCCTCTTCCACCGACCTCTTCCATGTAAAGATCTCCCATCACCTCTCTCTATCTAACACTTGGCACCCTCGCCAGCCCTCTCGGAGCACTAAATACCGTAGATCTCGAGACTCCCTTGCTTCGCGATAACTGCCCTCCCCTCTCATCGTCGGCCTTCTGATGGAGATCTCACCGACGAGTCACCGTACCTTTTTCGCTCTCTCCCTGGTTGGGCGCCCATAATCTACACACCACTAATCCAAGCTCTAAATTCTCGAGCTCGCTTCCAACTCCTCCTCCTTTCGGCTGTGAGTATACCTGCTTGTGCTGGCTGGGGTTAATTGGCTACTTCGGCGAAGCCCTGCCCGGTTCCCTGGAATGCGTGAATGACGCGTGTGTAGGGCTTCCCGCTCTCCGTCGGCGATGGCGGAGTTGGCGGCGAAGCAGTGGCACAGCTGGACCGCGAAGGACCCCTGGCCAAACGCCGGTTCGGAACGGCGCAGCAGAGCGCTAACCGTCCAGCCGCGGCGTCCCCCCCCCACTGCCTCCTCCCCGCCGCAGCAATTCGGAGTACTAAGCAAAAATGGCAAAGAAAAAGTTAAAAAATAAAAATAAAAATAAAAATGGCAAAAATAGAGTGGTTTTCTTTTGTCGTTTATGCCCTCCTGCCCTCCTGCGCACACTACGGGCCAACCCTGTGAAAATGACATCTGAGCTTATCAGAACCTTGCCGAGCTGCTTGTATTGCCTTTTTCCATCTTGGCGCATGAGTGACCTGCCAGTGGGGTGAGCTGTTTGTTTCACCTATTCCAAGCTCATTTCTAACCCCCCCTCCCCCTCCTTTAAAAAAAGAAAAAGAAAACAACATCTGAACCCATTTCGCGTAGTTGGCTCTGCATTTAATTTAGTCCTCAAGAACTGCAACTGACTCGCTGTAACAAAATACTAATGATATATTTTGATAAGTTCGATAACAAATTAAAACATCAGCAATTTCACTGCTGGGTATAATAATTGGTCTTTTTGGCAGAATTTGGAATTTGGAAGAACTCAGTGCATTCAATTTGTCAGTAGTGGACACTCGAGCGCCTTTTGTTTTTCAGTAACACACAGTCTAACAGTGGGCCTCGCTCCATTACACAAGACTCTACATGCATTAGGACTCTTTCTGGGGCGGATGCATTCAACATGCTGGACTCGTCCCAATGCACCTGGACGAGAAACTGCCCAGACACATGAAGAGTTGTGTGTGGTGGAGTGATGCCCAATGTGAAACTTTCGGTGAAGCTAGCCGGCAGAAACAAAGGAAAGGGATAACAAGTAAAGCTTTCGAGTGCCCTAATGGTGGAATCCAGCATCCCTAATATCTTGTCAGCCAGTCCAGAGCTTCGCACTTCGCACCACTTCCTCCTACTCAATGGTACTTCCACGGAATCATCTGATGATGATGATTCCATGCCATTGGCAGCCTTGAACTCGAAAGTTCACCCTCCTCAGTGGGGTTTTCATTGTCTTCCCTCAGGCTGGGACCTTGGCTAGACAGAAGGTCACACTGCAGTGAGTCCATCATCATCAAGTAAAACAACAGGATCGTGAATGAATGTCTGCTGAGGTTCATGATGCTTTTTCCCATGTCTGAGATGTGTGGAACACGAGGAGGGGTTGCAACTCGCACCGATAGATCATTCCCATGTCTGGTTAAGATAACCAACACAACTGTTTGAGAGCAAGGAAGAGTAATAAGAAGGCCCTGAGGGCCTTCTGATTAGAGTTGTCCTTTTTTTCTCTTTCGTTCTCTTTTCTTCGTCCTCTTGTTGTTGTTGTTGTTGTTGTTGTCGTTGTTGTTGTTGTTGTTGCTGTTCTTCTTCTTCTTCTTGCCGTCGTTGTTGTTTCTGAAAGTTTGTTGTTGTCGTTTGTTGTTGTCTTCCTTTCTCTTGTTGTTGTTTCTGTTGCATGGAGAAGTTTCATTCAAGGTAGGGCTCGGACGTAGTCATTACCGGTGGTTTAAAGTTGTAATAATTTTGTCCCTCAAGCTCAGCGCCTTATTCCCTCAAACAAGTACAATTATTGTCAATAGGTGGATGGAGCAGTGTCCTGTTTGCACATTAGTTCCTTCTTTTTTCAGGTTTTTTCTAAGAGAGGGGGGGGAGGTAAATAAATTGCGGGGACAAGAAACTGAACTGGGAGCAGGGACAAGTAACCGAACTGGGAGGTGTAATTTGCAAGGCAGGCACAACAGCTGAAAGAGTAATTATATTGTTGGAGTGGATGTTTTGATCTATAGGCTTTTGATTAAATCCGCCATGAAGAGAATCCACACAATTATATTGAATGCCAACAATCAGCCATGAAGAAAATCCACACAATTATATTGAATGCTAACAATCCTCCATGAAGAAAATCCACACAATATTGAATGCTAACGACTGATTCTGCTCTCAGACTGCTCCATGGTAGATTAAAGAAAAAGAATTGGTGCCAAAAGAGGGCTCAAGAGGAAAAGGAAACGCATCCTTTTTTTTTCCTTTTTTTTTTAACCGGGGTTTGCTAGGGGCGCTGGCAAGAGCAGACACCCCTAGCAACACCTGTTGGCTCCAGTGTATTGGTTGGGAGCGACACCTGCTGGAAATGGGGTCCAGCGTCCCTTACAATACATCAGAATTGGTCAACGATGAGAAAAAATAATGTGAACGTAACTGCCAGGAAACACATTCTGATAAAATCAGACGGATAAAGTAGTGTTAGGGGCAACCGCCAAGTGGCCAAATAGTACACACCTGTAACTGTTGGTAAACAGATCATGAGTTAGAATCCTTACAGAGAATCAGATGATTACAGCAAAGGGATATTGACGAGTTATGTACCAGTGTTCTTAAGGCGAGTTCTTCGTCAGAGATGACAGAGGGGTTATGAGGAGAAGGGGTAAGACTGACAAGCATTCATCATAAACTGGCAGGTGAAAATTCAGAGACTGGTTAGAACAAAGAAATCAAATAATAATTAACTGACAAGCAAGAAGTTGAGTTCCGAAAACTGACCGAGAAGGGATCTTGCAAACAACTGAAATCTTGAGAGAAACTGGAAACAATCAGGGGTGCCCCCCGTGCACCGAGGGCACGGGCAGGCGGGCCCGGATTTTCGCGTGGTGAGTCGCGAACCGTAGATGAAGATCTCAGCCGTTCGCCATGCGTTGCAGGTACCAGGAACGGAGTGCCGCCGAAAGCACACTAGAAAATCTGCCAAGAGATAAAAGCCTCGATTCAGTAAGGCTGAGGCAACAAATCTGGGTAGAGGCAGAAGTAGCCTGGATATAATGAGCCCACCCCAAATGGTCACAGCCGGAATAGCCCAATGCGGGGTGCCGCTGCTGCCTACCGGGTCCTCCCAGCAAGTGGGGCAGGGAGAGGGCTTGGATATTCGTCCCAGCCTTCGAGCTGCAAATAAGTTGTTGGATAATATTCAAGGCTGCAACCTTCAGTTTCTCGATGGTGCTAGACAGGCTGCTTGTCCAGATTCAGATCTGAGTTCCGCTGCTGCCTGCGGATTGGCTAAGGTGCCAGAGTAAGTGAAATCTTGATCCCCGATGCCCAAATGCTGGCATATAACCCATCTTGCAGGCCTTCCTTGAAGAACGGGTTGCTTGAGCAGGCTTATAATTCTCAACCAATGGAGGGCAAGGATTCACGCCTTCTAAAGTATCTACCAGGGAAAGGCGCTGGACCCACTGCCGCTATGATTACAGCAAAAGGATATTTGAAACGGTTTTCAACTTTTAGCAGTAGCAGGTGCAGTACCCAGGGCTCGATCCCTAGACCTCACCCTACCCATGTACAGTATCTGTGTAGACCCCGAGAGTTGAACCTGTGACCTGTGTATTCGTAGACAGTTGGTAGATCTGTCATAGGTCCATAGGCAGCAGGGGTTCGATCTGTAGACTTATGGAGTAGACGTCTTAGTGAGTTCCAGAAGCTTAGCTGTACTCCTTCTAGAAGGTAGGCAAGTGGGCAAGTGGCGAGGCAAGTGGTGGACTAAACTGCAGTGTAATTGCAGTACGACGACGGTAGGATAGCAGACAGTCAGTCAGCGGTAAGGTCCAGTCAGTCCCAGTCCGGTCCAGCAAGTACCACGGGGGACGGTGAGCACCATGGGCCGACGGCAAAGGGCAGACCAACGAGTTTCTGAAGTATAAATCAAGAGGCAGCGCCCAGCCTTTCATTCATTCCTGCGTAAGCCATGCAGAAGCGCTGCCACAGCGACTTGTGCAAGGAGGTCTGCGGATGAGCCCGGAGGACGCAGTGGGTGAGAGAGAAGGAGCTTAGGATAGCGATAGGTTAGAGGCAGCCATAGCTGCCATAGCTGTAGTTAGTAGGAAGTGTGTGTGTGTGTGTGTGTTCGAGTGTTCAGAGCAACGCGTGTGGGATATCCAGGGTGATCCGGAGTGTGTGAACAGGGAGTTGTTTGGGCGCTGAGTCGCCATAGCCAGTTGAAAGTGAACTCGTACCTGGAAGCCATATCTAGGAGTTTTGAGTGGGTGCATGTCGCCAGTTGCTGCGTTGCTGTTTACATGCATGAAAAGTGTGAATGAGTACGAGTCTGCTTGCATTGGTATCGGAGCTGGTACCCGCTATTCCATGCGCGCCGTCGTGTGCAGGGCCTGACGCGCCAGAGCAGAGGTGGCCGCCAAAGGTAGTACTCCGCCATAGCGGACCTGAGGTTGGAGAAGCCGCCGCGCACCTGCAAAGAAGACCACAACGAAGAAGAAGACCGAGA
>BFEA01000459.1:287271-300044 GCA_003427395.1 Chara braunii | reverse complement strand
TCTATTCTTTCTGCATCGAGTCTCTTCTGTCCTAGGTGATAGTACTCTGTGGATGAAGGATAGGGCCTGTATGACGAAACCCCTATCTGACTTAGTAGAACTGACACCGTGTCTAATCTCACTGTCCCGATAGAACTGACACCGTGTCTAATCTCACTGTCCCGGAGGCCTAACCCTCCCAAGGACCGGTGCTGACCGGCGGGGCTCGGATTGGGCGTGACACAGTGGGCTTGAACGGCGGAGACGTGGGCTAACACAACAGGCAGTCTTAAGTGTTGAGGGCCTTGTTGACCCAAACCCCTACCGGACCAAGTAAGGCTAAAGGCCGTGTTTGACGACTCGACTGTCCCGGAGGTCAAACCCTCCCAAGGACCGATACTAACCGGCGGGCTGCTCGGTGTGGCACGGTAGGCCCGAAAGGCTGAGTTGTGGGCTGATGCAACAGGCCAGACCAAAGCTGATCACGTCGTCCTTTCTGCGACGTTAAGGAATTCTTGCGGAGTTTGGGGGATCTCCTTAAATGCCTCCTGATCAGCAAAAGGTTTAATATTGACAGCCATAGTTAGGTCTTGGCCAGAAACCATAGTTGACAGGATCCTTGTCAGGATTCTGTGAGTCCTTAGGTTGAGTCAGTAGGTCTGCCAGTCAGGGGTCAGAGTCTACGTGGTGAGGTTTGGAACCACTAACCCGGTTGTACACTTATCACCATGGTTGAGACCCGTAGTGGGTTAGACAGGAGCCCCTACACCAAGGAGCAACAAGAAAAGATGGCCGCCTTAGTCAAAGAGAACAGGGAGAGGAAAGAGCGTGAGAAGCAAGCAAAGTTAAAGGCGACTGCAGACGAACAGGCGGCGAAGATGAAGGAAATTGAGAAGGAGATGGAGAAAAAGAAGAAGGCTGCTGAAGAAGAAGCGGCAGCAGAAGAAGAAAAAGAAAGAATGAGGATTGAAAGCAGAGATTGAGAAGAAGATCAGCCAGTGGGTTGCTAATTTATCGTTGGGAGAAGATGAGGAGGCGGAGTCGTATGTGACTGAGGATGAGAAGGCCGCACTGGCCGCTGAGCTAGCAACCATGACGGACCCTATGGAACAAAGAGAGAGGGAAGACGAGAAGAAGCTACAATGGAAGTTGAAAATGAAGAGGGAGAAGAGGAGGAGGAGAGAAGAAGTGAATAAGATGATAGTAGCCGTGGAACAGGTGCAGGAATGTAGAAAGGAAGTACTGGCCCAGCCTGATGACAAGGCCAAGTGAGACAAGATATTGGGTTACGTGGAGGTGTTGAGCAAGGCCTGGATGGAGGAGCGCCAGGCAAGTTGGAGCCAAGATGTAGCGTTGAGTGCCATGCGGTCAGGGTTTAGGGAGTTTGCTCGCGAGATCGTCACCCACATTGGGGGCGAAGTAAAACAGTTGAGGGACAATGTAGGGAAGTTATGTGAGGGCGCCATTGAGGGTGCCAAAGCTATAGCTGTTGTAGAGGGAGAGGCCAGACCCAACAAGGACCCGGTTAAACTTAAGTTTCCAGACGCATACGGGGGAAAGAAGGAGGAGAACTTTGACAACTGGGAAGCCAGTGTCAATAGTTATATTTATCTACAACATATCCTGACAGATGAGCAAGTCCTCGTGGCCTTTCAGGCCCTCAAAGATGAAGCGGCTAGTTTCACCATGTCTCTTGCGCGCGCAGCCGGTTGTGAAAACAACCTGGTTGCTTACTATAAAGTTACCCCCCTTCCTCAATTCCTCAAGCTCCTGAAGGAGCGATTTGCAAACCCAACGAGAGGCATTCGTGCCTCTGACAAGCTTCAAACAATCCACTCACGACAGTGGAGGAGTGCAAGGGCACTAAAGGGAACCACGGACGACCTGGTGGCCGTCGCAGACCATAGGGTCACTGAGACCCAGTTGGTCCAGTTATTTTATCGTGCCATGCCAGAGGCCCTACGTGGGCATTTCTTCGACAAGACTGAACAAGCCGACATCACCTATGATGCGTTGAGTAGAAAAGTCGTCCTGTATGAGTCAAAGTCCATGCCAGTTACCACTTTCTGGCACAAGGACTTGGATAAGGGGAAAAAATGAAAAGGCCGTACCATCTCTGGCCAAGTTAAGGCCAAAGATCATATGATCCTGAAATTAGAGGAAGGTGGTACTGATGAGGTCCCATACAGTCAGATTGAGTGGGGCCTTGAGGAGGAGGACAGTAGTGTGGGACAGGGGAGGTCTTATGCTGCTGTCACCGCTGGAGGGAGGCCGCAAGGTAGAGGAGGAGGCCAGGGTCTAAGGGGCCAGGCCATGGGAGGCCGAGGACCGGGCGCACAGGGGGTTGGCGGACAGGGGAACCGCCAAGTGGGAGGTAGGGGTCAATGTCCCCCGTCAAATCGCCAGGGTAATCGGTCCCCACAACGAAGAGGTGGAAGAGCACCTCAAGGAGGATGGCACCCGGGCTTGCCACAGGGCAGGCCTTGGGAAAATTTGGGCTTGGACCAACGCTAATGGCAGGAGCGCGTGGACCAGGGTCAGTGCATATTCTGTGGTGACCCGGCCCATGTCATCAAATATTGTCCTAAGTATAGACAGGCCCATTGGGCTGCCCAATAGTCAAAAGGCAGCCGCTAGTAGGGGTTGCAACTGCCCCTACTTCAAGGTCATGTGGAGAAGTGAGCGCGCACGAACAGGACACTCCCAACCCACATGAGCCTATGGCAGAGGTTGCAGGCCCGTGCCTAGATAGCTGTCCAGAGACTGCTTGCGTTAGCGTCTCTTTAGGCACGTCCCTCACAGGTGTGGCAGAAGAGCTGAAGGAGAGGATGCCAGCCTGGGCCAAGATGAAGAAAGAGAGTAAAGGACATCTGATATTAGTAGATGTAGAGTTTTTTAAGAGAGGAGTAGGGGCCCTCATAGACTCAGGGGCCACCCACAGTTATATTAGCCGTAGGGCGCTAAAGAAGTTAAGGCTAGGATTGAAAGTCCAAAAGTTGGCAGACCCCATAGTCAGCGTCCTCGCAGACAACCGCACAATGCATGTAGAGGACTATGTAGAGGGAGTCCAGACGTATTTTCGCCTAGAGAAGGATGGGAAGGTGGAGAAAGTTCTCCATTCCCTGACTCTCCTCATCCAGGATGACCTTCCTTTCAACGTAGTATTGGGAATGGATTGGGGAGAAGCAGCAGGGGCCACACTCCATTTGAGAGAGCATGAGTGTAGGCTCCCTAGTCCATCCGGCGATGTTAAGACTGCCCGCCTGTTTCATGTGTCAGGTGTAGATAACACCTTGGCACATTGTTGTCTCAGTGCTCCCGCGTTCGCGCGACTCGTGAAGAAGGAGCAGTTAGAGGACCAGGTCTTTGGAGTTTATGTTAGACCTGTCACTGAGGCCAAGGAAAAGGACAGTTCCATGGATCCAACAATTGCCAAGCTGCTGGAAGAGTTCAATGATTTGACTGAGTCGCCGACAGGAGTAGTGCCGCGACCCATCCAATACAGGATAGGGATAGAGTCTGGCAGTAAAACCCCTAAGGGTGCGATTTACAGGATGTCCCCTAGGGAGTTAGAGGAGCTTCGCAAGCAGTTAGACGAGCTTCTTGAGAAAGGTTGGATCTGACCCAATTCGTCTTCTTTTGGAGCATCAGTCCTGTTTGTCCCAAAGAAGGAAGGAGAGCCGCGTATGTGTATAGACTATAGGGGTTTGAATGCGATTACTGTGAAGAATGCTGAACCGCTGCCCATGATAGACGATCTTCTAGATCGGGTGCAGGGTTGTAAGTATTTCTCCAAGATAGACTTGAAGTTCAGATACCATCAAATAGAAGTCCATCTTGATGATCAGTACAAGACTGCATTCCGGACTAGATACGGACACTATGAGTTTACAGTGATGCCCTTTGGACTAACCAACGCGCCAACTACCTTTCAGCGTTGTATGAATGACCTGTTTAGACCATGGTTAGATAAGTTTGTAGTAGTTTATCTGGATGATATCCTAGTTTTTAGTAAGACCCTCCAGGAGCACCAGGGTCATCTGAGGCAGGTCTTGGAGAAGCTACGAGAGGCTAACTTCAAGATCAACGTGAAGAAGTGCGAGTGGGCCAAGACACAGGTCTTGTACTTGGGCCACGTATTAGATGGAGACGACATTAAGCCAGAGGACAGCAAGATCACGACAATTAGAGATTGGCCGACGCCCCGCACACTGACAGAGTTGTGGTCGTTTCTAGGCCTAGCTAACTACTATAGGAAGTTTGTGAGGAACTTTTCTACTATCGCCGCTCCCTTGCGCATGTTGCTTAAGAAAGAGGCAATTTGGCAATAGGACAAAGATTGTACGTCTGCGCTAAAGAGATTGAAGCGCGCACTGATAGAGTACCCTGTCCTCAAAGTAGCTGATCCGTCCTTGCCATTTGTCGTCACCACGGACGCAAGTCAGTATGGGATAGGCGCCGTGTTGCAGCAGGATGACAGTCATGGCTATAGACCCGTAGAGTTCATGTCCGCGAGGATGCCCTCAAAAAAGGTAGCCACCTCGACGTACGAGAGAAAACTCTACGCTCTCAGGCAGGCTCTAGACCACTGAAAACATTACCTGCTTGAGAGGCACTTCAACGTACATTCTGACCACGAGACCCTTAGATGGTTAAAGACCCAGGCCAAGATGACACCTAAGCTAACTAGCTGGGCCGCAGATATAGACCAGTATGACTTTGAGCTTAAGCCAGTGAAGGGCAAGTACAACGTAGTTGCGGATGCTCTAAGTAGAAGATCAGACTACTTTGGAGCTTTAGTACACTATCTGGATATAGGGAGAGACCTACAGGAGAAAGTAAAGCAAGCGTATGCGCAATACCCCATCTATAGCGAGCTCCTAAAGAGAGTTAGAGAGGCCCCATAGACTGGACCAGATTACCGCACTACAGACGGGTTATTGTTTGAGAAGACTAATGTGTTTGACCGCCTGTGCGTTCCCAACAGTGAGGAGATCCGCAGTCTGATTTTAGGGGAATGTCACGACACAGAGGGGCACTTCGGTTGGCAAAAGACATTAGCCAATCTGATGCGCGCATACACTTGGCCAGGGATGAAGAATGACTGCATAGAGTATGCCCGCAGTTGTAAAGTGTGCCAGAGGAACAAGTCTACTACACGCGCGTCCCTAGGTCTTCTCAGACCCTTGCCTATTCCGGATCAGCCGGGAGACTCCGTGTCCATAGACTTCATGGACACCCAAGTCAAGAGCAGACATGGTAAGAGCCAAGTCATGGTCATAGTTGACCGATTTAGTAAGTACGCAGTTTTTGTTCCTTTGCCTGCGGAGGCACGCACAAATTTAGTTATATAGAAATTGTTTGACTTTTGGGTTAGTGAGAATGGAATCCCATTGTCAATAGTTAGGGATAAAGATAATCGTTTCACCAGTCGGAATTGGCAAGAATTCATGAGACTCTACCAATCTAAGTTGTTAATGTCGTCCGGCCGCCATCCAGAGACAAACGGTCAGACTGAACAGATGAACAAGATCCTACATCAAGTTCTGCGCATGTATATTAGACCAGATCAGATCAACTGGGATGAGATGTTGCCCAAGGTAGCTAGTGCATACAACAACAGCGTGCATCTATCCACCTGCCGCACTCCCAATGAGTTGCACAAGTCCTTTAGACCACGAAGACTGTTCGAAGGACTGAACCAGGATCAGATACACAGACTACCGCCCGGTACTAGGGAGTTTGCAATACAGCACGAGAAAGAACTAGCAACAGTTGTAGAAAACCTCAGGAAGGCCCAGCATAGAATGATAGAACAGGCTAATAAGCACCGTCGCCCGTCGCAGTTTCAGGTAGGCGACCTAGTCTGGGTCAAGGCAAAAAAGTTTGCACCTGAATAAAACATCTCACAGAAGTTACTGCCTGCATATAGAGGACCGTGGCCGGTTCTAGAAGTCAAGGGCGGAGAGGATGGACCGTCCTACACTATAGAAATCCCATACACCTCCACACATATCCTGTGTTCCACGCTTCAAAGACGTTGCAGTGTGTCACAAGCCAACAATTCCCTTCAAGAAGATCCATGATCCCTCCGGATATGGACGGAAATTGTAGACGAGGATGTGTTTAGAACAGGAGGTAGAGGTCGTCCCCAGAAGCAGTATAAGGTCCGGTTCGCCCATCAGGAACCGGAAGACGACCGCTGGTTCACAAGAACAGAACTTCTAGAGACAGCTCCCGACATAGTCAGAGCCTACGAGCGTGACAGGAAAGGTAAAGGTCCCGCCTTGGACTAAGATGTTCTCGAAGGACCTCGAATTTAGGACGGCGGGAGTGAAACGGTTTTCACCTTTTAGCAGTAGCAGGTGCAGTGCCCAGGGCTCGATCCCTAGACCTCACCCTACCCATGTACAGTATCTGTGTAGAACCCGAGAGTTGAACCTGTGACCTGTGTATTCGTAGACAGTTGGTAGATCTGTCATAGGTCCATAGGCAGCAGGGGTTCGATCTGTAGACTTATGGAGTAGAAGTCTTAGTGAGTTCCAGAAGCTTAGCTGTAGTCCTTCTAGAAGGTAGGCAAGTGGGCAAGTGGGCAAGTGGTCAAGTGGCGAGGCAAGTGGTGGACTAAACTGCAGTGCAATTGCAGTACGACGACGGTAGGATAGCAGTGAGTCCACAGTCAGTCAGCGGTAAGGTCCAGTCAGTCCCAGTCCGGTCCAGCAAGTACCACGGGGGACGGTGAGCACCATGGGCCGATGGCAAAGGGCAGACCAATGAGCTTCTGAAGTATAAATCAAGAGGCAGCGCCCAGCCTTTCATTCATTCCTGCGTGAGCCATGCGGAAGCGCTGCCACAGCGACTTGTGCAAGGAGGTCTGCAGATAAGCCCGGAGGACGCAGTGGGTGAGAGAGAAGGAGCTTAGTATAGCGATAGGTTAGAGGCAGCCATAGCTGCCATAGCTGTAGTTAGTAGGAAGTGTGTGTGTGTGTGTTCGAGTGTTCAGAGTGACGTGTGTGGGATATCCAGTGTGATCCGGAGTGTGTGAACAGGGAGTTGTTTGGGCGCAGAGTCGCCATAGCCAGTTGAAAGTGAACTCGTACCTGGAAGCCATATCTCTGAGTTTTGAGTGGGCGCATGTCGCCAGTTGCTGTGTTGCTGTTTACATGCATGAAAAGTGTGAATGGGTACGAGTCTGCTTGCATATTGCCGAGTTCTGAAAAATATGTACCAGGGAGAGGCGCCGGACCCAGGGCTGCTATGTTTGTGCTGAGCACAAGGTACACACCTGGCCAAGATGCACCGCAGCCTTGGTGTCATGACCAGAAACAAATGCTATGTTTCCACAGAGGGATTGAAATTTAAAGTAGGTCCACGTAATAATTGATCAAAACTTCACAACTTGAAGATGGAGCGGGTGGTAACAGGGCTACTTGGGATTGGGATGGTTCCTATCCCCCTCGCAAGCAGTCTCTGTCTAGCCTTCAGAAAAAAAAAAAAAAAAAGAGGCAAGTACATTGGAGTCACACCTGACATTCAGAATTTTAGGCAACTTTCTTTAGCAGTTTCCGAAATGCAGTGGAGCAAAAAAGGCGACCCACCTAAATCTGCCAAAAGGGCCACTGCGGGTAATGACTGGTGCAGTTTTAGACCCCCCCGCTAAACTTGCACAATTCGAAAATCACATCATGACATCAGCGCCACTTTTGTCTTTTGTTGCCCATTTCAAACTAAAAGTGCGCCACAGCCGCAGTTTCCCCCCCAAAAAAAGGATCAATACTTGGTGAGCGACACAACCTTCTGATGCCTATATTCTGTTCAAAACCAAAGTGCATGATTTGAGTAAGTGTTGCTTCTTTCCGCCAAACGTGTTCAGCAAAGAGCATGCGGCACTGCAACTATTCGGAGCACTAAATGAGGAAGGCTGTGGTACTACACTCCATGGCTATGGCCGCTCAGGTCAAGCTCCATCCTGTTGAATTGTTTAGGACTTTGTTCGACTGGTACCAGGAGTGCCACTTTCCTGTCGTCTTTTGAGACCTTCCCCTGTTCCCCTGTTCTTCTTCTACTACTTTCTCCTTGCCCCCCTCTCCCTGCCTCCTCCACGTGCTCCTCTCCTTCTTGCCCAGGTCTCTGTCTTCCTCTTCTCCTTGCCTTGTCCTCTCCTTTTTCCCAGGGTGTCCCTCGCTCTCTTTACCCGTGTCTGAAGACTGACGTTGATTGGTCTGAGTGGAAGAGTGCTCTGTACGATGAAAAAACTTGCTAGTAACGTGATTGCTGGTTGCGACATGTTCTTTTCTTAGTACCTTTTTCTTTGTCCTTAACGTGTGTTCTATCTTCATTGCTGTGTGCTTTGGCACAAATATTCCGGGAAACAATACAATGCCCGCAACTTGCTGCATGCTTTGGCACAAATATTCCAGATTCTGAAAAATTGCACGCGAATTATCTGATGTCTGTCTAAGCAATGGCAACTTTCAATTTGATGATTTGAATGATTCGTTACAGCCATGAAAGTTCCAACTTCCAACTGTGCAACCAGAGGGGGAAAAATGATGTATAGACTTAAGGCAAACAAGTGCCCAACAGAAAGAACAGGTCAGCTATGAAACCTCGCCAAAAAGAAAGTACAGAAGGCGCGAGGCACAAAAGAAACGTTGTGAAAAAGGAAATAAGAACAGAGGGCGCGAGGCAAAAAAAGAGTTTGGAGAGGAAGTCGAGGAGGACGTTCTCTCATTATCACGCGGGGCGCATAGTCTAGGGTTTCTCCCATAGCCTCGCGGAGCTTAGCCACCATGCCCCGGGTCACTCAGAGCGGGGGAGGGGGGTGTCGAGCTTTTGCACTTGCATTTCCGGCACCCTACCTGTCCAAAAAGCTGGCTTGTATACATTGCCGGAACTGCAGTTCGAAACTGTACCTTGGTCCATAGTGCAATTGTTACTCTTTTCGTGACTCCCGCATAGTTTCCCTTTTTTTTTTTCTTCATCTTCTTTGGGGGAGTTAAATTTTCTCTAAGACCCCCCTGAAAAGGAGATATTAAACCCCCCCCATCTTTATTTTTTATTTTTTTTTGGCAGGGGGCCCGGGGGCCAGCCTGCACAGGCGGTGCGGGGTTATATTTTTTCTAAGACCCCTCTAAAAAGGAGATATTACCCCCCCCCCCCCCCCCSCAWACCCACACACTTTTTTTTTTTTTTTTTTGACAGGGGGGCTGGGGGGCGACCTGCACAGGCGGCACGCACGGCCCGAATCTCCGGCGCGCGGCTCCACCTGGTCGTGGCGCGGCCGTGAGTAAACTCGGTCATGCGGCCTAGGCCGCTGGGTTGCAGCTGGCCTCCACGGCCGCGGGATCCGCGGCCAAGGGTGCCACGTAGAGCAAAAGAGATCGTAGGGAGATATCAGAGTGGCAATCTCAAGCGCTCCATCTGCAGGCTACTCATCAATGAACATGATTCAAAAGCAAACAAGTCCCTTCCTCCCCAACAGAAGGAAGCATGGGTCATGTGAAAAGGTGCTTCTAGGGGTGTGCGCAAAAAAGTCAGCACGACCAGTCAGGCCGCCACCCCACTAGTAGGATACAGAGATAGATCCAAATCAATTCAAATCATCACTCTTTCGACTACCTTTTTAGAAGGGAAGAACTTCACAAAAGGATTGTGCACACAAAAGTATTACAGATGCAGATAGCAATCGGCACCTACAGGCTTCCATGCAAGCGGAAGAGTGTAACGACCGCACAGTCCTTTGGGCCAGGGATCAGAGAGTGAAGCATCCTCCTCCTACAAGCGAGCCACATTCATTCAAATGGACGATCAGAAAAATAGAAAGAAAACTTCATTAGGCGTACGTCATTCCATTCTCTGAGAAATGCAGCCTCCGAAAATGATTATCCAAGGAAATCCACACAAGCCAGCCATCAAGGCTTGGACACTCAGGCACTTACAGAAGAGCGATCAACAGTTGCATGCATCTAGCAAGTGGAAGAGCGTAACAGGAATCCGATGAGCACATCATCATTCCTTTGCTCAGTGAGCAAAAATGGCGCCACCTTCTCATTTATAAGGTAATAAACAACGATTCTATGGGTTCATGCAACATAGTCGATGACATACATACCCATCCATGACTCATATATAGGAACGAGCGAGACAACTTAAAGAAGAGAGAGTCATGAGATCAAAAGGAAGAAATGACGTCCTCGCCATGCACAGCCTCCACTCAGAATTACATGAACCAATGAAGGGAAGCAAATTACCCCACTCTCACACACGTGGCACCTCTACCAATGACCACGGTCTCCTTACCCTTGCGCGAGCGCCGATGATCCCGGTGGCCGCATACCCAACAACTTTCAGCGATCGTCACCCCGTTAATCCAACTTTTGCGCTGATCCGCCCAGATCCTACATTTCGGCGTAGCTATCTGGCGTGCAATAACGGATGATTAGTGGAGACAATTGTGTTTAAGCTTTAGACTCTCCTAGCTTGATGCTCAAGCGATCTCCACGTTCTTCTTGTGATTTCCGAGTTTTACTAGCATGATTCAATTTCGATCATTTTCTACTAGTATTGCTCACCCTTAGTAATCTTGTTGTCATTCTGATACTGATTCTAAAAAATAGATATAATACCATTTAAATTGAGTCCAAGGGTCTCGTTAGACACTCCTAAAAGGATCCTAAAATTTTTAGGACGATTCCTATTAGTAAATGTTTTTGAGGATTTAGTGCGGCGTCGTTACACGCAATCTTAAAAATCTTCTTTTAGGATTCGTCCTAAAAGGTCTCCCGCGGCCGTTTTTCATATGCGTATACGCAGCCGCGCCGCCGATGTCCGTTCATTCCTGGCTGGTGTCCGTGGTACACACTGCAGTGGCCCTTGGGTGGGTGAGGACGGGTCGGTGAAAAGCGCGGTCACCCAAAACTTCGAAAATTCAAATTCGAATTTTCGCGGACGCAGGGTGGGGGGGGCGGAGGACGGCCAGGTGACACGTGTGACGTAGAAAAGACGGTGCTGGCGAACCTTTTGGCGTGGGTATCCATCTTTCGAGTCTATGCAAGTTGTGAGCAGCGGGCGCATCTTCCTGCAAGGCGCATCTTCACCTCCGGCGTGCGTACTTTCCTGTGGAAGCGTAGAGCAGCGGGCGCGTCTTCGGCTCCGGCGTGCGTCATCTCCTGTGGCAGCGTACAGCAGCGGGCGCATCTTCGGCTCCGGCGTGCGTGGTTTCCTGCGGCAGGGTTGATCAGCGGGCGTGTCTTCGGCGGCTGTGGCAGGCGTCACGCTGTAGATGCGGAACGATTGTCAAAGATGGACGTTCGCGGCTGCGGGCACAGTCTACGCGAAGAAGAGATCGACGCAGTGGCGATGGCGGTGACTGCCGTCGTCGTCAACACGATGAGCGACATGTCGTCGTCCTCACGCGACATGGTGATGCAGCTCCGCAAACGAAGAGCGCTGTTGCAGAGCGTTGCCGAAGCGTCGGATTGCTTGGCCACGTGTGAGGCAGTCGTCCAGTTGTGTGTCGCGCTGTCGTCTGGCGTTTTCCCGCGGCAGACCCCGCGTTGGTGGATTAGACGACGGACTGGCGGAACATGGGAGGACCTCCGCCTGTGTGATGATGTGACGGACGAGTACTACCGGCAGAAGTTGCACATGTCGATGGCCATGTTCACCCAGATCGTAGCCGCGTGCGCCGCGTACGTGGAGAAGAAGGTCACACACTACAGGATGCCATTGCTAGTGGAGCAGGTGATCGCTTTCGCATTGTACAGGTGGGCGTCCGGAGAGATGTACGAGAGCGGCACTTCAGCCTTCGGCATCGGCAGGGCAACTGGACTGCAGGCCGTCCGCGACGTCACTTCGGCGTTGCTGCAGGCATACCCCGACGCGATAAAGAGGCCAGTGGGCCGTAGACGTGCGCAGATTCTGCGTGGCTTTCGTGGGAAGGGTTTCCCAAACTGCTTCGGCGCAATCGATTGTACACACATCTACATTGACAAGCCCGTCGGTGCACCTTCGGCCAACTACTACGACCGAAAACAAAAGTTCTCCGTGAAGGTGCAAGTGGTGGTGGATTTGGATTTGTGGGTCCTCGACGTCCACGTCGGATACCCGGGAAGTATGCACAACGTCCGTGTCTTGCACAATTCCCAGTTGTGGGGGCGTGCAGAAACTGGCGAGCTGTTCAACGCACCTTCGGAGAATCTGCCGCACGGTGTCGCCACACGAGGTTACCTGCTGGGCGACAACGGTTGTCCAGTTGCCTGTCCATGGATCGTGCAGCCGTACAGAGGAATCGACCAAGGTCCTGACGAGGAGCGCTTCGACACGAGGCAGAAGGTGGTGCGGGGATGTGTGGAGAGGGCATTCGAGCGACTGAAGTGCATGTGGCGTCTGTTCTTGCGCACCCACAAGATGAACCTGGAGACCTTGCCAGAACAATTTGTGCCCGTGTGCACTCTCCACAACATCCTCCTCGACGCGGGGAACGACTTCGACGAGAACCTTTTGTGGGAGGTCGATGCGAACAGCGTTCGGCGTAGAGTGGACTTGGGCATCATAGGGAACGGCGCGGGCGGGCGGCAATGGAGCACGAATGTCGACGGGGACTTGTTGCGGGATGCACTTCGAGACCGCCTAGCTTTGATGTAGGACTGTGTGGACGCTGTCTCTTATACACATCTAGATGTGTATAAGAGACAGGCCATCCAGAGACAAACGGTCAGACTGAACAGATGAACAAGATCCTACATCAAGTTCTGCGCATGTATATTAGACCAGATCAGATCAACTGGGAT
>BFEA01000459.1:237363-249584 GCA_003427395.1 Chara braunii | reverse complement strand
TAATTTTATTTTCCACCTTTTCTGTTTTTTATTTTTGATAATTCTAAAAACTTATCTGTTTCCAAAAAAAAAAAAAAAAAGGTTGTAGGGATTAAAAATCCCTACAACCCAATATATATATATATATTTTACCTATTATTTAATTCATAAAAAATGCGACAAATTCACGTCCGTAGCGCGGACGAGGACGGTCGCGGACGCGGCCGTATATACGGCCGCCCTCCGAGGTCGACCCCGCGGACGGGTCTGCGGGTGTTTCATTGCATCTGGGTTCTCTAGATTGGGATGATGATAAAATCGCCTAATCGATCGAAGCCAAAATCGTCGTTTTGCTGTCAAATCCGCTATCATATCAGCTATATGCTCATCGCGTTGATTTATGTACTTACGCATATCTAGTGAGTCCAGCTGAAGTGCTTTAGCAATAATCCCTGATAGTTGAGTTGTCTTAGGAGGGACTTTCTTTTGCAGGTCTACTTTCGGAGCTGGATTGCGGAGATGGTCTATAAACCAGTCACGGACAACGTTTTCTTCCCGTCCAGACTTGTCCAACGAGGTTTGAAATCTATCCAAAAAATGTGATAGGAATTCCTCGGGTTCTTGGGGCCGTGTCTTCAGCATAAACCAGATAGCGTCTTCGCTTACCTCGTCAAATCTGGTTAAAAACGTTTTAAACTTTTGACGCGTCCCAATCCACCCATCCATGATGTCTAAACCAATCGTGAGCGGTGTTTCTTACAAGTAACGTGATGACTACAGAAAGATCAACTGCGTCATAACATTGTGCCCCCATGGTCGAGCCATGCCTTTAGATGAGTGTGATTAGGATAAAATGGAAGGGTGGTTGGGATGCTTACCATTACGCGAGAGACCTGTGTATTAGAGTTGGCGATCGCTACGTTTTGTCTTGCTTCTGATGACTTGTTTTGAGTGACTAGAGGACTTCGTCGATCTGTTCGAGCTCACCCTCCTGCCAACTCGCCTCACTATTACCAGAACCGACACGTGTCGCCTCCGATACCAACCCCATGCCATGCGCTATCTTCAGGTCGAAGTGATTAGTTGTGTGAAATGGGCTCTGCAAGACAAAAAAATGGGGTGTGACAAGGATTTTTTGAAAATTGAGTGTCGGGACACAAACGGTTATAAGACGGCTTGTATGTCAGGGTTTTTAAGACGAGTTATATGTTTGTTTGCACTGCATATGTGAGTGTATTATATAGAGGCCGAACTCATAATCCTATGTTATTTTCGGTCATGGTTGTGGTCTCTGTACTGCTTAACGTGCAAACTCCTCTGCATAAAGGACTATGGAAAGCAGGCTCCTCTGCATAAAGGACTATGGAAAGCGCCTCGCAAACATTTGCAAATGGACAACTTTGTCGAGGTTACCATTGTTACCAAAAATAAAGAGAAAACGTCCCCTACTCCGAACGGTCCAGGTTGTGAAGCTAAGCTTAGCCAATTGCCCTAAGTATGTTTAAGGGTAGGATAATAGATCCAAAATAAGCGAATAAATTGTATCAAGAATGTTGTACTTTTTCTATTATAGAAAGCAGCAGTGACAAAGAAGTAGGCAAGCAAAAAGCAACATAAAGTCATTTTCGCTTCATATTTCATGTGTTAATCTGAATCCTGTAACATGGAAGTCTTAGATATATAGTCGTTTATTTTTTTATTTTATTTTTTAATGCAATATTTGATTGTTGTTCTGAATCCCTCTAGCAACGGTAAACCCCGTAGAGGCAAAAGTGCAGTACGTTGAACGGATTGTGCACGACATTCAAGATGACAAAGAGTACATGATCATTGTTTACAAGGGTGACTCGAAGGTGGAACGAAGAACATGATGATAGTCGTTGAGGATGGAAGTTGGTTGAACGACAAAGTTGTTAATTTGGACCTGCTGGTCATTCAAGTTGAAAATGATCGTAGAAGACAGAGTTTGAAAATTTAGAGAGGCGATTACATACGATTCTCCCAATGACAATCCTACTACGTATATTCTTGATTTTTTTTTCTAGGTTAGATTACCATTCGCTGAGTCTAGAAAACTTGCTTACTGTGAGGGGACGAAGTGGGTTAGGGATGTAAATCTTTTCGATTTCACCATGATACGTGTCCCTTTTAACTTTGAAAACCATTAGGTTTTGACCTATGTTAGTAGAAATGGGTGCGTTTATGAAATCTGGCTTGTAGACTGTCTTCCTCGCACTGACCACATCACATCGCTTGAAACATTGGTGGCCTTCTCCAAAATAGAGTTTTGTCGTCAACATCTCAATTAAAGATATCATGAAGAAGAGTCACCGAGATCTTTCAATTCATCGGTTGAAGGAGTATCTTCCCAAGCGGACGGATGTATGTGTGGTGTGTTTATGTTAATTTTTTACATCATTGTTGGCAAACCAGCACGTTACGCCCTTTAATTTATCGCAAGACAACATTCGCGATATGCGGCTCGGAATAACATTTAACATTTTGTCAATGATCAAGCACGAGTAGTGTGGTTACTAGATAAGTTGGGAAGAACTTGGTTAGATAGGATGACATGTACGATATGCTCATTAGCTGCTTCAAATTTTATTTCATGAAAGTATTAAAAGATGTATTTCTCTTACTTTTCATTGCAGTTTCAAATTTTCTTTTGGTATAACAATTTTTTTCCTTTATTTTGTCTCTCTTTTCGCACTTAAACAAAAAGTGAACAATGAAAACAATTTGACTTTTTAGTTTTATCGAAAACATCGTCATCAGTAGGCACTTACAATGATAACCAGACTAATATTTGTGGAGATATATGAGACCCAATCAAGATACTATGTTAGACGAAAGAGGGTAACCGTTTTGGCAGACAATTCCAAGTTAACATAGCAATGAACGATGATTATGAAAATTTTTAGGGTATATTTATCGTATAAACATCATAGAATTATGACGGGATTCATAATTTTCGTGTCCAATGAAAAAGAAAAACAAAATCAGTGTTAGTGGGCAGTAAGATGCCATCAAGTGTGTGGGCATTAAACGTATGAAAGTATATCATTTTTTTATTTTTACATGACAAAGGTAAGAGCATAATGAAAGTGAGATACTTTTTTGCACTCCACATCTTATAATATGAACACACTTTTGTAAATTTCATGAAATATTACCAAAACTTGTAATGAATGGAGAGAAAAAATAAATTATAATACTTTTTAGATGCCTCAAAATAGCTAATTAATTCGTTAAAATAATTCACTAAAATCACAAAAGCACTTCATTTGAACTTATGTGCAATTGAAGACAATAGGCTTTTAACAAAACATTCTTTTCCTTACAATTTCAGGCAGTTTCACCATATTTTCTCGTAAAATATAACCCAAAGTATCCCATATAATATGATAGTATAACTGCGCAAAAAAACAGAGAGTGTAAACGAAAAAGAGTTTCAATTTCGTTAAAAAAAAACAAGTCCGTTTTGAGTCTTTTGACGAAATCATAATTAATGTATAAAAGCTATCTTTCGGGCGTGGTGCAATCAAAATGAGGGTACTCCGGGAAATGCACGCTGTCTCTCTCTCTCTCTCTCTCTCTCTCTCTCTCTCTCTCTCTCTCTCTCTCTCACGCGCACACGCGCACGCTGCGGAATATCAATTTCCCCCACTGTCCCACACATATCGCAGCCTCACTTTTGCCACATTGGACCAGAAATATATCTTCTGTACATTGCGTATCACGGTGCTTGTGCTCGGGCGAAGACACGCCCTTGCTCTCTCTCTCTCTCTCTCTCTCTCTCTCTCTCTCTCTCTCTCTCTCTCTCTCTCTCTCTCTCTCTCCCTCCCTCTTTTGGATTTGACGAGTTGTGTGTATGTTTCGATCTCACCCTTTTGTAAAGCATTTTACCTGTGTGTCCGAAATTGGATTTAACGCGAGTTTTGCGTTGAAAAATTCAACGCGCGTTGAATTCACGTTAAACTCCCGTTCAAACGTGAGTTGGACGCGAATTAACGGGGTCCGGGATGATTTTTTTCCTGGGCTAAAAATTATCCAAAAAAACAAATTAAAAATGGGGTTGTAGGTTTTGTTGAGGACTAGAACCCTGTATTTTTATTTTTATTTTTTGATGCTTAAATATATTAAAAAAAAATCAAAAACATAAACACATAATGAAAAAACAAAAACTAAAATAAATTGAGTGTTTTTGTTTTGGGTTTCACACAGATTTTTTAAGGGCTAAAACAAAAAGCAAAAAAAACAAATAAAAAATATAGGGTTGTAGATCTTTTAAAGATGTACAACAATTTATTATTTATTTTATTTGTTTGGAACTTCATGTATTTAAAAAAAAATCAAAACTATAAAAAGCAAATTAAAAAAAGGAAAAAAAGACACACACACACACAAAATTGGGTCTGTAGCAGGTTGCATGAGTCTGGCGTTAGTTGGTTGAGGGAACCCAGGTCCTGGGCCGCCTCTGTGAATGTATGGAAAGCAGGCCCTGGGCTGGATACGGGTAGTGGGCCAAACACAGGCCAAAGGCAGTTGGGGGCATGCAACCACCTCAAACCCAAGGCCTGTTCTCGTTCGTGTTGTGCCTCAGGCTACCGGGGCCTACTGGAAGCTTCCTGGGACTTAACACAGGCAGGCCACTTCGATATAGCAAAGGGTCTGTCTCCACGTTGGACATTTGGGTGCTGGCTGCATGCTGCGTAAGTGCTGCCGCGCTGTAGCTCGTGCCACTCATGCCCTCACGGGCGAGCAGGAAGGAGCAGGCAGCCATAACCGAGCTGCGCTGCCGTAAGCTGGGTGTGGCGGAGGGTGGTCCTTGGGTGCAAGTGGAATCTGTGTGTTGGGGAACGAGTTTGTGAGTAAGGCGAGACACACTCTCACACGCAGGCACAGACACACTTACACTTACACACACACACACACTTACAAACACACATATACACACACATACATACACACACACACATACACAAACACACACATACAGATACACACACACTTACAAACACACACATACACTTACAAGCACAGACACGCACACACACACTTACAAACACACACATACACAAACACACGTGCATACATTCATATTCATACACAGACACACTCTTACGACAGGCCTACACATACACAGATACGCACACACACAACACACCTACACACACATAACTGGGGCGTTGGGGGTTGGGGGATGTGGGGGCGGATGGGAGGTGCTTCAGGGGTTTGGGGGAATTTTTTTATTTTTATTTTTTTTTATTTTTATTTTTTTTAGGGTCACGTGTTCCGGACCCTGTGCATCAATTCCGTTTTTCCGAAACGCGCGGGAGCGGTCCATTTTCGCGTTTAACACGAATTCAGCAGGATTTTTTGGAGTTTAACGGGATGCAATGGGAGTTTAATTCCCCCGTTCTGCGTTAGAAAGATACACAACATTTTACATCGGTAAGACGAATCGGGATACTAATACTAGGTGGCTCGAGCACATCTATGATCTATGCTTGTCGTAAGAAGACACAATCGCATTTTCATAGATGGCTAAGCTCTTTCGGTATTGGTAACTATATTTTGGTATCGGTGGATGTGCTAGTAGGGGATGATCTCAGTAAGCTTGAACAGGTGTATATCAATCTTTGGTCTCCTTTCTTGAACTCTACGGGTTGTGCAAGTTTGCATAATGGAAAAAAAAGCAGCAAGCCTGGTAGGAAGGAACGGGCAAAGTTCCGCGGGACAGTCAACCCATACGCTTTCATATTATCTCATCATGTACCTGGATGTGGATTTCTTTAAATTGTTCGATGATGCTCTGAAACACGGTAATCCACTTACCGTGGTTTCCAAGGGCGGAAATGTGTGGTGTCCCGGATGGAAGAAACTGGTTAAGGCTTTTGGCGACACAAAACTACGCTTTGAGGAACGAACCGTTACGAACGGTTCCCAGGAGAGTAAGCTGTTGATTGAGTCTGGCGGGCAGTTTGATATTTTGCATGTCTGTAAATGGAAATCACGTTGTAAATTCTTGAAGAACATTCTTATAGGGATTTTGCGTAATCCCAGGAAGTTGGATCATTTTTATGGATGGGGGATGAAAAGTATTCTTCGAATTTACCGTGTGATCAAGGATTTTTCACGCAAGTCTACGAGGAAATACCTCCGTAGATTGATCTCGTGCTGTTTTCGTGAACAATTTGGGCTCAGTCTCTCAGTCGATTTGACTTTCCGTATTAAATTTGACGATAGGATTAAACTCTCTGAGGTTCGAAAAGTGGTTAATGACACTCTGATGCGCGTGAATCTACCCACATGCTTTTTGCATCGTGTCCGGAAGAAGCTGGAATGTATGGGTGAAGAACCCCTCTGTTTCCAATATATTGCACAATCATCGAAGTTATGCAACACGTGATGTGCTTACCTGTACTTGTGCAGGAATGTTCCTCCCTCGAACTGAGGGACACCTAATCTTCCGCCTAAGCGAGCTTGAAGGTGTCTCACCACTGCTTGCTAATGCTAAGAATGTACCGCGCGAACTTGTGGCTAACCGCCTGACTCTGTTGAGGGATGAGCTAACGGTGGGTTTCAAAAGTTGGCCTAACCTCCACAGTGCGCCACCTCGGATCGCTGTAAAGGACCTTTCGTCATGTTTGACCAATAGTAAGGAGTCGACTGTCTGTTTGACGATGGATGAGGTACTCGCTGTTAAGCAGCGTTGTGCGGATTTGGTGATCACTGCTGTTGACCGCAATCCTGGTGAATCTGTGGTCATGTGCCCTAGCGTGTGCTATGAGGCAATGCTTGCTACCTTTGTCCAAAACTCTGGATATCGTATCTTGTCTGTTACTGAAGGACAGGTCACCCGTGGAATTTTAGAGGATGTGCATGCTGCCGGTTTGACGAAGTTCGCCAGGTGGAACAAGAACGGAGGATTAGGGGCTGCTTACATCATTCCTAAGCATAAAGATCTGGGCCGGTATAGGCCTATCTGCCATCGTTTAATGACCCGATGGTTCGAACTGGGAAATTAGTTGCAAAAGCCCTGAACCACATGCTGAATGCCATTCCAAAACATTGGCATTTCAATCTGCGATCTGTTTCGGATTTGGTTGGTAAATTTGATGCTGCAAACAAGAAGTTCCTTTGCTTGGGCTCAGGCCGGACTATCTCCACATTTTCTTTCGACATAAACGATATGTTTAGCAAATTGCCCCAAGAGGCAATCTGTCGAGCCGTGGATTGGCTGATAGACTATCACCGATCGAAAGGGCGATTTTTTGTGCGAGTGAACACTAAGGGTAAAGGGGCTAGTTTTGGTTTGACTACGGGTGGGAATCATTGGGCCAAGTTGGACTTGAATGACCTCCGCTCTTTTGTCTATCTGGACCTCAGACATACGTACTTTTTTGCTAAGGGGGTATTGATGAAGCAGGAGTTGGGTATCCCCATGGGGAAAAGTACTAGTCCTCCATTAGCGTGCGTCTTGTCCGCGTACTCTGAGTACCTCTTTATTTCTGCACTGGGACGTTCCTCACGTCTTGCTTTTGCCACACGGCTTATCGACGATGTTATGCTGGCAATCTCGAGCACCAACAGGGATACGACGGGCAACATTCTTAAGGCTTTCGAAGGATGTTACCCGAGGAATCTGCAAGCAAAGAGGACCGACGACGGTTCAGGAAGCTTCGAGTTCCTGGGCTGCCAAGTCAGGACTTCGCAGTCCTACCCGTATCTGGGTTGCGTCCAGTATTCAAAGAATGAAGACTGTATTTGGACCTCTGATCGATTGAAGATACAAAATGGGCAATCATACCATTCTTGGGGTTGTAAGCGTCAAAAGAGCGCTGTAATCGGGAGTTATTTGCATCGGATTGATCGAAACACCAGCATTCGTTCTGAAATCCCTTTGCGTGTCTTGACTTTGCAGCAGGAACTCTCTCAAAAGGATTTTACTAAGGACTTCTTCATGAGGGTACTTACTCGCTTTGCCGTTCGGCGAGGGGATATTTGGCAGCATGCTATCAATTTTATGAGGTGACTGAATGCTTGATTGTAGTTTGTTTTGGTATTTTTCTTTCTCTTTTGTTTCGTTTTTATTTCTTGTTTCATTAGTCGTTCTACTCGTAGCTTTTTACGGACTAAATTTGGTCCTCGTTGGCATTTTGGATTTTTGTTGGTATTCGGATAGGGTTTTTTTCGGCTGTAGTTTCTTCATTTGTTTCGTTTCGGTAAGGGTGTTTCCGGACCCAGCATTTGGCCGTACCCGCTTCCTGGAACCAGGTACCCCGGTCCAAACTGCCCGGAATATCCGGTACCAGCCTTTGGTCCCCTGACCACTTGAACTTTTGGTGTCCCATTCAGGTTCCGTAGCGCTATATTAGGATTGACGACTGATTGATCATTCCTCTTGGTTGCGACGTTCGGCTGCATCTTCAGATGTTGCCGGCGTTACGGGATGAAGGTACGATTGGTGGTTCCTGGGTTTGCGGTTCGTTCGAAAGCATAACCACGAGTATTCTCAATTGCTGCACGTTGATCTTTGTCGATCTTGCTTTCAAGTTTGACGTTGTCGACCTTGCTTTCAAGTTTGACGTACTCTTGTGTCTTGACAAGTGATGTTTCTCTAACCTCCCTGTAGCATTCTGATACATGCACACGGGTCCTTTTTTCGGGGTCCGACGGTTGTGGAGGGTCTGTAGGCCACTTTGGGCCACACTACTTGGAGGCCCACGACGATTCTTCAGGCATCACACCTCCACGCAGGTTCTCCTAGCATTCACCTAAGTATTACTAGGGTAAGTATGCCACAGTCACAAATTTGCAAATGCATTTCAAACACTTTCTGCAGTCCTATCAGGGCCGGAGTGTCCAATGCAGTTGGAACTAAGGTCAGCATAAAAGTAGTGTCTTTTTTTTTTTTTTTTTTTTTTTTTTTTGGGACAAATGCTCCAATCTATTCGTGGGGAGCAGCACGTGCTGGGAACCGGGACCAGCGTCCCATATAGAGTTACACAAATCATTAGCATAAAAGTAGTGTCGAAGATTTCGAACCTGCAGTCTTGTCACCCACGTGGGAGGGCCCAGCAGAGACTCTGGAACAACACTGGGGACGTAACAAATGACCATACTCAAAAAAAAAAAAAAGAAAGGGAAATTACCTCCGCTCCACGGTCTGGCGCTAGGCCATGCTCGACCGACTGCTGCAGGGTTGTTTCTTACCATCGCGCGTGAAAGGTGGGCCACACCGCGGGGGGCGAGAGAGAGAGAGAGAGAGAGAGAGAGAGAGAGAGAGAGAGAGAGAGAGAGAGAGAGAGGGGGGGGGCGATTGTCGAATGAATCTGGCCGCCTATGAATCACCCCTGGTTATGACTGGGGACAAATTCAGGGCCGGCAGTCGAGACTGCGAACACGGCCTCGGCCAGAGGTAGTCGGGTTCCAGACGAGCAGTTTTGGGAATTTTCCCCTTCAAAACTAATAAGCCAAAAAAATAAAAAAAGGTTGTAGTGTTTTTCTGCATTCGACCTGTTTTCCCTTCAAAACTAATAAGCCAAAAAAACAAAAAAAGGTCGTAGTGTTTTTTTGCATTCGACCTGTTGTTCTGTTTTAAAAAAATCAAAAACAAAAAATACCACTATAAAACCACAAAAAATGAAAAAGAATGGGTAAAAACAATTGTTGATTTCTTAATTGATTGATTAAGTTAAAAAAAACAAACAAACCTGTGTGTGTGCGTGCACAGACACGCGCAAAAAGTGCACCTGTGCGCGCGCGCCCACAGACACACACAGACACATCCACAGACATGCCCGCGCGTAAGTGTGCTTGTGTGTGTGTGCGTACGCGCGCGCACACACACACGCACACTTACGTGTGGGCGCAACCCGCACTTTAAAAAATAAATATACATCAATCAATCAATCACTTTTTTATTGTTTTTTTTAATTAACGAGAATAGTTTTTTCTTCCTCACCAAAGTTGACCAAACACAAAAAAAAAATCTTCTTGTTTTATTATAATCCCCAACCCCCTCCCCCCGACGGCCCGCCATGTGGCCGCGGAGGCCGCGACCAGCTCGGTCATGACCAGGACATCCCGGACGTGGTCGCCGACCACGATCGCGCCCGGCACAATCACCGGTCGGGCGGATTCGTAGCTGGCCGCGACTCGCGACCACATTGATTCAGCCAAGAGTCGTTGCAAGATTCATTCATGAATGAAACACTCTCACTCACACCCATATATACACACACACAGTCTGCCTCTCTCTCTCTCTCTCTCTCTCTCTCTCTCTCTCTCCTGCGCGGCTGGGTGCGCTCGCGCACATTAGGATCAACCTGATCGCGAGCTGGTTTAGGTGCGTCGACACGGGATTAGGCTGCCAAGTGACCCGACAGTTTTTGGCCCAACGGGTGTCGGGGGGGTGCCAAGTTACCCGCCACACCCTGAGGTCCCGAGTACCCCTCATAAGACACACGCCCCCCCCCCCCCACACACACACACAAAAAAAAAAATCCGCGTAGCCGTGGGGAGCTGGCAGTCCTGCACGCTGATTGAACACCATTGAGTGCCGCTCATTTTTTGAGCGCCAAACCCGTGCAATCAGCGCGTGGTTTCATAGCCCCCTTTCGATCGTGCATTATAGTCGTCAGTGTTCCCTTTTACGTCGCCTGAAACTTGAAATTGGGACCTTGTCTATGATGATCCTTGGATCTTGACCCCGTTTTTTTTTTTTTTTGGGAAAACTGTTCCCGAGTCACGGTGACCTTTTTAGTTTGAAATAGGGGAGAAAAGACAAAGCGGCACCCGTGTCATCGTTTGAGTTTTTTTTTTTTTTTTTTTTTTGGAAAGCTTGAAATGTTCTATTGCAAAATATAATATCTGGACGAGGCCGGGGACCTCACAATTCCACCCGGGGCTAGGTCCCACTTACACGAATTAAGAGATATTGACCGTCGATAGCAAAGATCAACGGCCAGAATCTCTTAATCCGTGCAAGTGGGACCTAGCCCCTGGAGTTATCCTGACAGCCTTAGCCAGTTTCGCTTACGAGCAAAGCTCGAATCACCATAATTAACTGCACTAAGGAAAACTCCTCTGCTATGCTGCAAACGAGGTCCAGCGTCCTGTCCTTAACCGCTTTCCAAAAACGAGAAAGAATTGAACTTGAAGCACAGTAAAAAAAGGTAAGCTATCTCAACTTGACTAGATTCCTGCTACACAGAGTTCACCCAGCCTCTCCCGATTAATTGCACGGCCTGCCCAGTAAAATTTCTACGGAGTTTGCAGACGTTGTCCTCTCTGTGTCGCTATCTTTCTGTGAGTTTTGTTCATTTTTCTACTCCCTCTCACTCATTTTCCAAAGGGAACGCTTTTCTCCAGAACAGAACTGACCTTGAACCTCCTGTACTACAGTGGCTGTTCCCTCCTTTCTTTCTCACGGCACTGAAATCCAGTACGCCACTAACCTTTCGAAATCAGCGGGCTAGTCGGGTCTACTGCGACCCTACTTCCTCAACAATCTCCCAGTTTCCTCGCAACCAAGCCAACTACAAAACCCACCTCCATTCTTCACTGCATTTTACTTGTTACCCCAACCCAGGGCCAGTATCCAGTTTTCCTTCTGAAGAAAAAGCTGCAAACTTGCTTTTTTTTTACCCAGGTACTCACTATCCCACAGGGGCCCTTCCTTCTCCAACATCGTTTGAGTTTCACAATGTGCAAGTTTGTTTAGGGGGGACTTGAAACTGTGGCCGTATTTCTTGAAGTGGCGCGAATGCAGATTTGGCGGCAGCGACTTTCTTTCTTTCCTTTTTTTTTTTTTTTTTTTTTTTTTCCAAACATCGTTCAGGGCAAGGACTTCTGCCCTTTGGGTGGTAAGATACCCAGGGGGTAGAAGCCGGCGAGGTACCCAGAGGCTTTTTTTGCCCTCAGCTGTTTCAAGAACTGCTGCTAATTTAACTTGCCTGCTTAATATTCCAAACTCTCGGTGTGACCCAGGAGCCATTGCACCTTTTTTTTTCTGTTTTTTTTTGGGGGGGGTAACTTCAGTGCAGTTACGAAAACAGTTTCAAATTACACTTCCTGAACACAACACACACCCACGCTACCCTACCTGACCGGAAAGCTAGCCTGTATACATTGCCCAAAGTGCAATTTGAAACTCTTTTTCACCCCAAGTATAATATTTCAAACTCTTTTGTGACTCTGGCTTTGTTTCCCCTTTTTTTTTTTTTTTTTTT
>BFEA01000459.1:210834-222343 GCA_003427395.1 Chara braunii | reverse complement strand
TGAACTCCATGAACTCCCGTGTCGTGAACTCCGTGAACTCTATGACCGGCTCCGTTCACAGACCCCGTGAACGGTGAACGGGGGTACGGCACTGCAACCAGGTCTTATACATCTATTCCCGTGCTCTGCCCGAACCCATTCGTGAACACCTCGTGGCAGAAATCAAGTCTAGTAAGTATAATTATACGCAGTTTTAGGATCTGGCTCTCCAACGAGAGCAAATGACCTCTCAGGTTAAGAACTCTTATGCGTCTGTTGTTTAATATGGTGGTGGTGTAGGAACAGGAAAACGGGTACTTTGGCGCCAAAAGCGCCAGGACCACACCCTTGTCGTCTTTGATGACGATACCGTGGAAAAGTGGTCATTGAAGGTCGAGGGTGTGGCAAGCAACAATGATTCCGGGTAGGGGGAAGTCACTTTTGCCGTGGTCAACAAGGGAGGACCACGACTGCCAGTCAAGAAGAAGAAGCCACGTTCGTTCCCAGAGCACCCTGGAATTGCGGTCGGGAAGCCTTGGGAAAAGATGGACCTGTCACAAGAAACGTGGCAGGAACGAATGGACAACGCGTAGTGCCTGAAGTGTGGCATTGCAGGGCATGTAATTGCATGGTGCCCGTTGATCCGTAACCCAAAAGCGAGCCGCCAGTAGGAGTTGCATCTGCTCCTACTTAGTCTAAGGGTTTGGACAAAGATGAAGGTAAGGCGCCTACTAACCCTTCCGACCATTCAAGTTTGACTCACATGGCAGAGGATGGTTCTTCTTCGATACATCGTCCTGAACACCCTGAACATGTCTTATGTTCTATTTCTCTGGACGACTCTCTTGACGAACTTGATAACGAGTTGTTGACATTACGAAGCTCATGGGCTAAGAAAGCTAAGTCTAAGGGTGACCTACTACTCACAGATGTAGAAATCGGACGTACACGCTTAGGTGGTCTGTTGGACTCAGGATCCACGCGATCCTACATATCCGAGAAAGCAATCCACAAATTGCATTTCGGAATGAAGGTGAAGAATGTGTCTAGACTTATCACGTCTGTCTTGACCGACAAAAACACGATCACTGTCTTACAGTATGTTGATCGTGTGAAGTGTCGATTTCAAACCAAGGAAGGGAAAATAATTCTTCACGAGGTATCCTTCCTTGTAGAAAAGAACCTACCGTTTGACTTAATTTTGAGAATGGATTGACACGAGGAAGTCAACCAAGACATTAAGTTCAAAGAGAAGATTGTGCAATTGCGAGACGTACAATCTGAATTAAAACCTATCAAACTGTTTCATAAGTCTGGGTCTGACTCAAGTCTCTCTTGTTGTGCCTATCAAACTGTTTCATAAATCTGAATTAAAACCTATCAAACTGTTTCATAAGTCTAGGTCTGTTTCATAAAACCTGCAATTGCGAGACGTACAATCTGAATTAAAACAATTGCAAGACTTAACAGAGGAAGGATGGATTCGCCCTAGCTCCTCTCCTTATGGTGCCCTTGTTTTATTTGTGCCCAAAAAGGAAGGTGAGTTGCGTCTTTGTATTGATTACAGAGGGTTGAATGTCATCACTGTTAAGAATGTCGAACCTCTACCACGTATTGACGACTTGTTGGACCCGTTGCAAGGCTGCAAGTTCTTCAGTAAGATTGATCTGAAGTCTGGATACCACTAGGTCGAGGTGGAACCCACGGATCAACATAAGATTGCGTTCCGAACCAGGTATGACCATTACGAGTTTATGGTGATGCCCGTCGGACTGACTAATGCCCCCACGACCTTTCAAATGAACTCTTTCGTCAGTGGCTAGATAAGTTTGTCATCGTCTGTCTTGATGGTATTCTAGTGTACAACAAGACACTAAAAGATCATGAAAAACACTTTCCTCTGGTGATAGAGAAGTTGCATGAGGGCAACTTCAAGATCAATCCCAAGAAATCTGAGTTTGCTAAGTCCGAAGTGTTGTACTTAGGACACATAGTGAAAGAGGAAGGTCTACGGGCGGAAGAGAAAAAGATTTCGGCAATTAGAGATTGACCACAACCTAAGTCTATAAATGAATTGCGATTTTTCCTTGCTTTAGCCAGTTACTACAGGAATTTTGTTAGGAACTTCTCATTGATTGCTGCACCAATACGAAAATTGTTAAAGAAAGAAACTATTTGGTTGTGGGATAAGGATTATGAGTCTTCCTTTCGGAAATTGAAGTATGCCATGACTCACTACCCCGTCCTAAAGATTGATGATCCGTCTTTGTCTTTCATTGTCACTACTGATGCAAGTCAGTATGGGATTGACATTGTTTCTTTAGCAAGATGCCTGCAAGAGCTATAGGCCCATTGAGTTTATGTCTGCACGACTGCTGTCGGAAAAAGTTGTCAACTCCACCTACGAAAGGGAGTTGTATGCCTTAGTTTATGCACTAAACACGTCGAAGCACTACTTATTAGGGAGGCAGTTTACTATGTACTCAGACCACTCTACTGAGTCTACTCTGAAGTGGATAAAGACACAGCCTAGGCTCTCTGATAAGCTGGTACGATGGTCTGCGTTTATTGATATTTTTGATTTTGAGTTGAAAACGATCAAAGGTAAGTCTAATGTGGTTGCAGACGCATTGTCCAGACGAAGTGATTTCTTTGGTGCAATTGTCTCTTACTTGGATGTTGGGAATGATCTGAAAGACCAGATTCGCCAAGGATATGCTACTGATCTGGAAACCAATCATGGATGTCCTTGTACGAGATCCGTCCCAACTACCCAACTATAGAATGACTGATGGATTGTTATTCTTGATTGACCAAACTGAACAAAGACTGTGTATTCCTCATAAGGAAGAGATCAAAAGTCTGTTGATGGGGGAATGTCACGACTCTGAGGGACATTTAGGTTTCAAGAAAACATATACTGAAGTCAGAGAACGTTTCGAATGGAAGGGACTTAAAGAAGATGTACTAACATATGTTCGTACATGTTTAGTGTGTCAGAGAAACAATCCGTCGCATGAGAACCCCCTTGGACTTCTCAAGCCATTACTTATACCAAGCGAACCTGGTGAGTCTCTCTCAATTGACTTTATGAGTCTGGTTAAAAGTCGCAATGGTAATAGCCAAGTGATGGTAATTGTGGATCATTTGTCTAAATACGCTATGTTTGTTCCCTTACCAGCAGAAACACGTACTGAACTTGTCATTCAAAAGTTTCAGATGCGATGAGTCTCTTGGTATGGATTCCCTAAAACCATTGTGTCTAATCGAGATGTCAAGTTCACCAGTCTGTCATGGCAAAAACTGATGGAAGCTTATGGCACACGGCTGACCATGTCGTCAGGGAGGCATCCCGAAACGAATGACCAGACTAAACAAATGAATCGTATGTGCCAACAACTTTTGTGTAGGTATATTAGATCCGATCAGATTGATTGGGACGAGAACTTACCTAAGATTGCAAGTGCATATAACAATAGTGTCCACACAACTACTGGACGAACCCCAAATGCACGTCACAAAGGGTGGAAGCCTAAACGTCCCATTGACGTACTGAACCGGGACCAGTTTCTTAGGTTGCCCCCAGGGACCCGAGAATATGCAATTTTGTTTCAGGAAGACATCCAGAAAGTTAAAGATAATCTAAGGAGAGCTCAACTACGGATGATTGAACAAGCCAACAAGCACCGTCGACCGTCTACATTCAAAGAAGGTGATTTGGTTTGGGTAAAATCTAAAGAGTTTTCACTAGAAGAAGATGTCGAGAAATTGTTACCTGTCTATTTTTGACCCTGGGAAGTTCTCAAGGTAATTGGAGATGCAGAGGGACCGTCTTATCGAGTTGATATACCCCTCATCTCAAAACATATCCTGTCTTTCATGCGTCCAAATTGTTGCTTTACGTAGAAGGAAATGAGTTTCCCCACAGACCCTCTATGATTCCACCATACATGGATGGCGGATACGAGGTTGACCGGATCGTAGAGCATGGTTACTTCTCTACGGGAGGACGAGGACGACCTCAGAAGCAGTTCAAGGTACGTTTTAAAACTCAAGCATCATCTGAGGACAGATGGTTTAGTAAACGAGAACTACTTGAAACTGCTTCTGATATTATCGCTGCTTATGAACGAGGGTAAAAGTCTTAAATACTTCTGCGGTGGAACTTGAAAATGGGTCGGCAGGAATGTAATAACCCTGTTCAGAAGTAGCCTGGGGCCCAGAACTCAGCCCCAGGCCACGCAGACCTGAGAAGGTTTGCGCTGGGCTGTGTGACCATGACAAGCCCAGACCTGAGTCTATCGAGTGTGGTTGTGTGACCGAACGGTGCACACAGGAAATTCAAGAGTCAAAATCAACTGTAGAGTCAAAGGTACCACACCCAGGCTCTGGGTTGGATACACTCACTTGTTGTGCGCAGGTACCCAGACAACATCCAGGCCGAAGGGAATTTGGTTTCAGGCCGATCTGGGCCGTCATTCACATTGAGATTTGGACGGCCGAGGGATATAGAATCCGGGGTCCAGACCCCGCGTCAACACTACATAAGAGTTGACTTCCTGGCTTTGACATTCATTCTGTCTTGCGTTGATGCTGACTTCACACGTTGACTTCAACGCTGGCTCGACGCTGCGACGCTGGCTCGATGCTGCCGGCATTGTGACTTGGCGAGGCGCTGCTAAGTCCGACATGGTGGGCGGCTTGCTCTTGTCTTCTTGGCATGCTGACGTGGAAGCTGCCATGCGTCGTCGTTGATGTGGCTGCTGCCACGTGTATTATTGCCCGACGTGGCTGCTGACCACGTGTTCTATGGCTGGGACTACGTAATCGACATTGCTGTTCTGTTTCGTCGTCATCTCAGGAGGAGATCAGGACTGTGGAGAGTTCGAGGATACGTACCTGATGGTCTTCATGTCGACATTGCTCCAGATGTTGATGTGGAACTGATTAGACGTGCCACATGGCACATTGAGGATACTTGGATACTTTCAGACTATTGATTGTTGAGGTGGCAGTAGAGGAGGGAGCCTGAAGCGGGAGTGGGCATTATACTTCCTCTCCTCTCTTCGTCTGTGTATGATTACCTCACCTCATTATGTACGGTTACGATTTGGACTATGAATAATCATCAGCCGATGCACATTTATCTGGGCTTGCATAGTTGACAACTGTCTCACGATCTGGGTTCATTACCAAACTAGCTGGGGATGGAAACGGGATCAAGATAAAACCAGAAACAAAAAAAAAAGGGATAATAGGTAGAAAGAGGCCCAAAAGTTGCTCAGGCTCCGTAATGTAGGTTCCAACTTTGATAAATTAAAGGCAGCCATTCCCTCTCATTGGACGAGAGCTCTGAAGAAGGATAGTAAACTAAATACTGGGGTATGGGTGGAGGACCCCCTACATGAAAACAAGTTTTGGAGGATTGAGGGTCCTGACCTCCACATAGGAATAAGGATACATAAATGGAAGCGAAAGTCGGGGAGGGACCCCACCTCTTTGCTTTATGAAGAGGAAAGTATGGTCCCTTCTACCCTAGATTTGGTGGAGGTAAGAGTTTTTGAGGAAAATAAAGAAAAGACCCCGGTCTGTAGGTTGGTCTTGGGGACACAGGATAGACTGGCGGTAGAACCGCTAGTCTTTGGTTGGAATGCAGGGAATTTGAAGTCGAGGATACCGCTGGCGCATCAAGGACTAAGATAGGGGTGCAAACACAAAAGGAAAATCAGCCCAAAAAACAAGTGGGCCAAGCATTGAGGAGATTGAAGCTTCAAAGATCGTCAGTAAACGAGTCCGGTCGGTTTAGATTGTGGAAAGCACTGAAGAAGTTGCCCTCCCAGAAACAAGCGGCCCTCCGATGGCTTCAGTCCCTTCAAATTGCAGCTTCTGCGACATGGTTAAACACGAATGAAATGAGTTTGTCCACTACGTGTGCTCGGTGTAATTGGGGATGGGAATCCGCAGCTCATCTGTGGTTGCTCTGTCCGTTATCGGATGAAATTTGGGAATGGTGGAAGGAGTTTTGGAAGAAGACTTTCGTGGATTCTAGGTGGGAGGACGAGTTTCTGCTGTATGGAAAAACGAGAAGCCAAGGCAGTGTAGGTTCAAGCCTGATCTACATTGCGTTCTGCTGTAGAGGTACGGTGATGGAAACTATTTGGGCTGCTCGCAATGCAAAGGTGTTTCGCAACGAGATGGTTTCTCTCCACCAGAGCAGGAACCAGATCAAATATGGGCTCAGGTTAATAATATCTGCAGATTGGAGGAGGAAGAATTTTGTTTGGTTTTCGAAAACATGGGTTAAGAATAACTTTGCTACTCTCTCACGGAAAGGGAAAATGTCCCTGGCGCCTTGGTTGTGCTGAGCCCGTACACAGGGCGTCTTTGCCATCAAAGTTGTAGTATTCGGTCCTTCAGACCCTCAAAGGAATGAATAAGTCATTTTCGTGGTAGGCCCTCGCCTTTGCTAAAGATAGGAGAGGGAGTAGAGTGGTTGGACTGCTAGATGGTTCATATTGAATGGTGAGTCTTATACTGATGACCTGGTTTATGGGACGCTGGACCTGGTTTCCAGCTGGATATTGTTTATCTTTCATTTCCCAGTGGGCCTCTGGTCACCGTAGTTTGTTATTGAGTAGTTGGCCTAACAGGGACGTTGGGCCCAATTTCCAGCACTTCACAATATGGTTGACGCAGTTTTGTGGTCATCGGAGCTCTGCTCGTAAGCTAAACTGGCTGAGGCTGCCAGGATAACTCCGGGTTGAATTGTGGGGTCCCCAGACTCGTCTCAGAATTTTGTGCAATATATTGATATATCTTAAAAAAAAGAAAAAAGAAAAAAAAAACTTTTCAGTTTGGGTGCCTGAAACTTGGTCGTTTGGTACTAGCGGCCCAATGACTTTCATGTGGGGTACTACAGGCCCACGCGTTGCTCCAAGGGCCCTACCGGATCTTGAATCTTCCGCATAACAGCGCCAGTATGAGATTCATTTTGATGTAAAAAAGGGCGAGGGTGGTACCGCTGAACTATGTATCCCCCTCAGCCGCGGCCGAGTTTACTTGCGGCCTCGCCAGGGCCAGGCGGGGGTGCGCGCTGAACGGAGGCCCCTAAGCTGACCCCCGAACGTTCGGGCGTTCGGGTCCCCGTACGGGCCCGAACCTGAAGGGGTTCGGACACCGCCAAAAAATATTTGGGCACCTAAATATTATTATTTGTTTCTGAAACAGTTCTAGTGCGTTCTTTGTGATGTAAGGTATCTCATCCTTAAATTTGAAGCCATTTTGTTGATCAAAACAAAAATGAAAAATCGGCGAAGATGGTGGTGTCAAAACATGCTTGCCCACTCACTAATTTGTTTTTTTTCTCTTTTCACTTTTTGTTTTTGCTTTATTTCGGGGCATGAAAAAAATTATTATTTTTTCAAACTTTATTTCTTGATTCTCTATTATGTGAGATACACATATAAAAATTTTCATGGCATTTGTCACAGCCAAAAAAAAAAGAAAAATCGCCAAAGATGGCAGTGCCAAAAACTTGCTCGCCCACTCAATAATTTCATTCTCGTTTTATTTTTTCTAATTTTCATTTTATTATTTATTTTTAGTATTTGATTTTTATTTCAAAATTGGTAACGAATTTGGATGTAACGTTGAGGCAAATGTTGTTTAGTTTATTCTTCTGCATAACATATATTGTTTTCAGATTTTTTGGAATTCGTTTTTTTTTTTTGTTTTTTTTTTTTAGATCCGCGTTCGGCCGAATGGCCGAACGCGTCGAGAGGGGGTGCCGAACGTTCGGGCGTTCGGGTTCGGGCGTTCAGCCCGTCCCGAACACCGGCAACCCTGTATGGGGTTGTAGGGTTTTCAAAACCCTACAACCCCATATATATACATTTTTGTTCACTTATTTTTCAACCCCGAAAAAAAATCCGAAATATTGGGCTGCAAACTAGGCCTGGCGGCCGCGGCTGCGGCCAACTTTTTCGGCCGCGGCAGCCGAATTGCCCGCGGCCTAGGCCGCGGGTGTCACACAGCCGCTGAAGTATAGGATGAGGCCCGCGTACGGTATTTTGAAAAAGGACCCTACCGGTTCACAAATCTGGCGCAAAAAGAGACCCAAATTCTTGAACCGGTAAAAACAGGCCAGGGAGATGTGGCCACGGCGCGAAGGCGCCTTTCACCCAGGCTGAAGACGTTTGGGCCGGTAGTACCAAACGGCCGAAAAGGTTTTGGCGTGGGGCCGTGGGCTCTTTCTACCAATTATCCCAAAAAAAAGAAAACGAAAAAAAGGATCAAGAGAGACAACCTGGGACTTAGCTAACCTTTGGAAGGCAGTAAGGGGAAGAAAAAGGGGGACAGGCAAGAAGGCGGGCAGACGATGCCACTGGGAGGAAGCGCTACCACACATTACTCCTCCAACGGAGAAAGAGCTCAATAAGCCCCAGATTCCATCACAGAAATTGGCGTCACTCCTCTGGCTGCAAACTCAACAAGCACTGCCAGTGCCAGTCCAAGTAACCAGATGGCTGAGAAGAAGGGGGATGTCGGTAAGGGAGGTGTGTGAGAGATGTAACTGGATATTTGAGACAATGCACCACCTTTGGTGGGCTTGTCCCAAAACTGCCAGGTGGTGGCGTTGGTGGTTCCACCGGTGGAGTGAGTGAGCCCGTAAACAGACCAGATCTAACAGGGGAAAGGTGGGTCTTGGTGGGAACGTTACCAGACAATAAACACATCAGGAGATACGGGGTGGGATTATATCGCTCAGGTCTGCCGGGCGGTAATGATGACATTGTGGGTAATTTGGTCAGACAGTAACGACCAGCGCTTCCAGGGAAAGGACATGTGTCACACCCAGGCGGAAAGACTCTTCAAAGCTCTCCTCAGGAACGAGATCAGTCTGAGAGAGGATTGGCAAAGGAAGGCAGGCAGAAGTCGTAACAGTGGAGGGCTGAGGTGGTTCCGAAGCACCTGGGCCCGAAGTCTGGTGAACTGCAATTGGCAGAGTGGTTAGCGGGAGAGGCTAAGTAGTAGTAGCCTAGTAGGAAGTAGTAGGGTAAGAGTTTAGGCTGTATTCCCTTTCCTGGTTTCTCTGGTTTTTAAGGCTTGAAGCATTTTTTCTCATGAACCAGGGGATCTCGGCTCGCGTCGCGCCGGACTGCAGGAGGTCAACAGGGAGCCCGGCGGGAGAGTTCCATGGCTACTCGGAACTCGAGTTCCACCAGCCGACTCAGGCCTGGACGTATCTGGTCTCAAGTTGAGTCCACATAGTACATCCAGGGGCTCCAGCGTTTTAAGAACGCCGGACCCTCACGAAGAGTAAATTTGGATGAGTTTTTGGCCAAAAAACTAGGTTTCAATTATGTTTAAAAAAAAAAAAAAAGAGTCCATTTTGACGAAATGCCAGTTCATATGTGAAACATGGCTTTTAATTACATGTGGAAAGTGTAGGAACTTGAGAGCCTGCAGTCAGTCTGATTCCTCTGCAGGTGTAAGCCTGCAAGCTAAACTGGCTGAAGCTGCCAGCTCACAAGCACTCCGGGTTGAATTGTGAGGACCCCGGGCCTTATCTTGCAATGTTTGGAATATGAAGTTGTTTCATAATTAAAAAAAAAAAAAACAGATTCTCCGTTTTCATGAGGGGGCTGTTCATTGAACATCACACTTTCTGATATCTTGTCCTTTCCTGATTTGAGTACCTTTTTACCCCAACTTGCAGGACAGGACAGGCATCTCTCCACTACTCACCACAATGTCATGTGCAAAAGACAAAAGATATGGCGGTATATCTGTCCTTGTTCCAGAAAAAGATTCCACGTTCTTATTTTGCACATTCAGTGAGTAGTGGAGCGAGGCCCAATGTCAAACAACCAACCACCAACGAACCGGCCAACCAGCCAATCAAGCAATCAACCACCTTGATCATAGCCGACCAGCTGTCTGAGGGCATACTCACAAGGGGACCAAAAGTCTCAAAAATTTGAGGCATTTGTTTCGTTTTTTTTTAGGCATGCGGTCCCTGCGTGGTCACACGGGCAGACCTCGTCCAGAAAGGATGAAGTTGCGACCCTGACACTTTGCACTCAGGGCAAGTGTGCCCGGTCACACGGGGGAGGACCAAACGAAAAAATGGAAATTTTTTGAGTTTTTTTTTTCACGCCAGTATAAGGCATGGGCCTTCGCTACAAAATAAATGTTTCTGGTCGCACGTTCAGTTGTTCGGCAGGCTGTCTTCTTCGTCTACGATTCTCTTCACTTCGCGAACATAGAAAAAAAAAACGAGAGGTAATTTGCGCCTTTTTTGAGGGCTTTCTCGCACGAGGACCGAAAGACCCAAAATCCCAAAATTTGAGTAATTTTTCTGGTCACACTGGAGAGGCTCGCTACCCAAATGCCTCAAATGGTGACCCTTCTGTCAGCGCCCCACGGGGGCGTACCCTTTTTGAGACCACCTCTGGAGGTGGTCTCAAATTACCTTTCGTTTTTTTTTTTCCTATGTTCGCGAATTGAAGAGAATCATAGACGAAGAAGACAGCCGGCCAAACAACTGAAAGTGCGACCAGGAACATTTACGTTGTAGATAAGGCCCAAGTGTTATACTAGCGTGAAAAACGAAATTTAAAAAATCCATCTTTTCGTTTGCTCCTCCCCTGTGTGACCGGGCGCACTTGCCCTGAATGCCAAGTGTCAGGGTCGCGACTTCGTCCTTCCTTTCTGGACGAGGTCCGCCCGTGTGACCACACGGGGACCAAATGCCTCAAAAAAGCCGAACCGAATGCCTCAATTTTTTGAGACTTTTGGTCCCCATGTGAGTATGCCCTGCGACCACCTCCAGAGGTGGTCTCAAAAAGGGTCCGCCCGAGGCGCAGGCCGCTGACAGAAGGGTCACCATTTGAGGCATTTAGGTAGCGAGCCTCCCCAGTGTGACCCGAAAAATGACTCAAATTTTGGGATTTTGGGTCTTTTGGTCGTTGTGTGAGTATAACATGAGAGTGGCTCACAGGGAGTCGCCCCACGGCACACGAAACGAAAAACGAAACGAATGCATCTTCCAGCAGAAATTGCCAGGTTCATCTTCCAGCAGAAGAGGGCAGGTTCATAAAATAGTACAGAATGTATTTTGCCACCTCTCGTTGGCAGATGCACGCATTTCGTTTTCGTTTCGTGTGCTGTGTGGCCAGGCCCACAGTCTGTTTACTGATGCCCCCTGGCCGAACAATTCACTAACCACCCTATCAACAAGTACTCACAACAGGACAACCAACCGCCCTCAGCGCCCTGCCACCCAAACAACCAAGCGCCCTGTCCTCCTCCGGGACATCTGTTAAAATTGGGACAATACATAGAAGATTGACATGGCCCCTGCCCAAGGGAAGAAAGAAGAATGAAAAAAGCAAAAAGGAATTTTAAACAAAGGGGTAAGTTCTGTTGTGGCGCAAACGAGTTTGAAAAGGTCAGAAAGAAAATTTTCAGCTGGCTGAGAAAGACATGGGTTAAGAGCAGGTTTGCAGGGCTCTCATTGGAAGGGAGG
>BFEA01000459.1:177831-188094 GCA_003427395.1 Chara braunii | reverse complement strand
TGTGTGTGTGTGTGTGTGTGTGTGTGTGTGTGTGTGTGTGTGTGTGTGTGTGTGTGTGTGTGTGTGTGTGTGTGTATCGTAATGTACACATAGCAAATTATGCTATGGCTTCGTTCGAAACAAACGGCCCAGCACACTACTGTTAGTAGCCTCACTGCAACTCAAAAAGCAACCATCGATCTCCCTTGCAAGCTCATGTATACGCAAAAATACATATTAGAATTCTCAAGAATTTTACTAAGCAGGAGTCTTTTCCTATTTTATTTCTTCCTTCAAAGTTCAAACAATGTCGGTTATCTTGGTATAATGAGAGCGCATTCATAGAGCAATAAAAGATGGGAGGGTCAAAAGAAATAAAGAACACACACAAAAAAAGGAAAGACGAAGTAGTAACTGACATTTCGTTAAAATTGACATTTTTTACTATTTTCATGAAATTGGGCATCCAAGAAAAAACTGTGTTTTTTAGCATGTTTTTGTGCCCACGACATTGGACCATTGATGGTCTGGCGTCCTGGGGACTCCGAACCATCTAATGTATCTCGACGTAAAGTACCGTCAAAATACATCTGAGGGTCAGAAAAAAATGAAAAAAATCAAGGCAGATCAGATAGTCAGGACGCCAGACCATCAATGGTCTGATGTGGTCAGCACAAAAAAATGCTAATAAATACTGTGCTTTTTTGGAAGATCAATTTCGTAAAAATAGTAAAAAATGTCAATTTTAACGAAATGCCTGTTTAGTGAAAAAAGCAGTCCGAAAAATGGCAATCCGAAGGAAAACAGCTGCTCACAACCATATTATTAGAAGCACAACAGTATCCCGAATATGGTGCCCTGCATCTCATCGGCATGTTCCGAGGCTGACTGGTCACGGATCCCGATTTTGGCGGGACCAGCATACAGGGCTCAATTCCACTCCTAATCGCTGCAATCCCGTCGACCCACAGAGTCCTCAACACTGAGTCAGCAGCTACAGAAACCATGGATGTCGAGCAAAAAGCTCCCCTTCATGGAAGCCAGCCAATTCCCCTCTCTTCCTTTCCTCCTTTCCCTCCCTCTATCTCTGCCATCCTCCCAACTCTCCGCCCGACTAATTTTGGAACTTCCCCAATCAGATCCCCCTGATTCGCCGGATGCTGACCCCGACCCCGGCCACCTGATTTAAGGCTCCGGGCTCCCCTTTCCAAAGTTGGTCACCGATCACCCCGCCAATAGGCACTCCTCCATTCATATCCGACTACCAATCTTCCAAGCAAACTAAAACCCGCATTCCCCCTGCCACCAGACCAGGCTGCATTCCACCCATCAGCACCCGTCGATCCTTAAGAAGTTACGGGGACACTCCTGATACCAGCGCGATGTGCATAGCCTCGGCCAGTACGTGCTACCCACTGAGGAAACCATAAGAATCAACGGAATAGAGACACTTAGAAAAGAGCAAGGTTTACTCATCTCGGACCAGGATCACCAAGCAAAGGTTAAGGGGCCTGACGGACGACGTGACGTGGTGTGGGACGAATCAAATAAGCAGCTTTCGTCAGTACAAGAAAATGGGGGAGGCAAAAGAACGAAAATGAAGGCAAAAAACACTCCACAAGAGCTGAGTAACAACAGTCATTCTCAACCCCAGGACCCAGAACAGCAACAACAATTGGCTCTAACACAGGACGTACAGCAGGGAGATTCCCCGCAGGAAGCCCAAAGAGACATGATAGTTGGGCTGCAAGCTCCTGGCTCAACAGAACATATCAATGACACGTTGGCAGCACCACAAACTGGGGCTGGGCAGCCAGTGAGTGTGCTTTGGGAACAAACACTGCAAGTACACCTGAAAGCCGTGACGGGGGACTTGCCTGGTGCAGCGGAAATGGCTTCCCCAGGCTCGCGGGCCACTAGCCACACTCAACCCCCGGCCCCTGTCCAGGTTACTGAAACAGGGGACGGCACTGCCCTGCCACAGCAAAGGCAACAGCAGAAGGGCATGATGGACAAAGCTGTGATGATCATAAGCAACCTCCGGCAACGCAATGAAATGGGGGAGGGAAAAAAAAGAAAATGAAGGCTAAAAAGACGCCGCGTGTGCTGAGCCCCTACAATCACTCTCAACCCCTGGATCTAGAGCTACAACATCATCATTCGCCTCAACCACACAACGCCCAGCATGGAGAAGCCACGCAGGGAGCTCTAAGACACTTGATAGTACGTTTGCCAGCACCGGACTCAGCAGAACATAACACCACTACGCTGATAGCCCTATCTGCAGATGATGGGCAACCCGAGAAGGTGCCCAGGGAGCAAGCACAGCAAACGCACATGCAAGACGTGACGGGTGACTTTTCTGTTACCACCACACTGGGATCCCCGGGCCCGCGGGTCATTAGTCACTCTCAGCCCCCGGTCCTTGAGCACGGACAACAACAAAAGGAAAAGCAACATCAACAGCATCATCCACACTATGCTAACCGAGGAGAGGTCGCACAGGGAACCACAAGAGGTAAGACAGGCGAACGAACAATACCGGGTTCAACAGAACAAGATACTATGTCACTATTGCAGCCAGCAGGAGCGGATCAGTCCGATAGGACGGGCAGGGAACATGCACAACGTACTTACCCCCAAGCCGTGATGGCTACCCTGTCTGCTGAGATCTCACCAGCCTGAGGAACCGGAGATCCGCGGGCAAGCTGCTGCTCTCATCTCCCGGACCCTCAACTAAATGGACAACAACTATTAACAGGAAAACAACAGCAACAACAGACTCGAACAGAAAGTGCTCAACAAGGACAGGATACTCAGGGAGAGATAAATGGTACTTTAGCCGGTCTGCCAGCACCGGGCTCAGCCGAGCGCAACTCTGTAATAGGCGCCCGGCCTGGACACGTTGAGCAACCCAGTGGATGGTTGTCCACCCTGTACTGATCGAACAGGGATCCTCTACCCCGCCTCGCTATCCTCAGCAACAACAGCAGCCCCAGGAGGATAATAGACAGCAGGATGGGGCAGCGCCGGGGACCCTAACTGCCAAGTTAGTCGGGCCCACAGCTGGGGAAGTACAGGACAGCGATACAGGGGGGCCTGCCCTGCTAACAACTCAATGTATTAATGACGGCAATGGGGAGCCGAGGCAACAGGTGCAAACAGCAGAACAGCTAGCGGCACTACCACTCGTACCTAGGCCCTCGCTGCCCCCTTTCGCGTACACGGAGAAGGCACCTCCCAGTACAGGCTCGGCAGAGATGGCTGGGCTCGACCCGGAAAAAACCTCCCCCGACGAAAATGAGATCCGATCCTCAGGACCCTCAGGAAATTTTATAAAGCCCCTCCCTGCCACCACCAACGAGCGAGCAGCTAAGACCCTCTCTACCAATACTGGTCCTGACAAACAACAATGGTGTCACCTAAAAGGAATGAATAAGATGCTGAGATTTGACTACCTGCACAACCTTATGCAAGGGCTGAGAACACTGATCCCGACAGAAACACACACACCGATAAACGGGACACAGTTACTTCAAGCAGCCCAATCACTGCTACGAACGACCCAGCAGCAGAGGGACCAAAGACGCCTGGACCAGGGATTCGGGACGGCTCTGCCAAACCTAGCCCTAGGGGCCCAAGCACTCACAAAGGATGAAAGGGCCGCAGGGCACACAGAGGAAGGTCATCTCCACGACGGTGGGGCACTGTACCCACTTTCTTTGGGAAAAGATCAGCCTCACTTGATAGCCGGCATCTCGCAAAGCACTCTCTCAGGGATGGACACCTACAGTAAACAGCCCGTACGCAGTGACAAGGGGACTGATAAACACAGCGGACAGCTCACAAAAAGTGGCACTCTCCAAGGCAGGGGACCAACTCCCCTGCCAGGGTCAACGAGCCGACAAACACCAGGGAATGATAAAACAGCTAGATACCGTACGGAGAAGTACCAAAAAGTTCAGAAACTTCTCGAAGAACAGGAACAGGGAGTACAGGAACTCTAGGAGGCAATTGCCCAGGGAAATGCAAGGCAGGCTAGGAGGCCATATGTATCTGTGATGGATACGCCCATCCATGATATCCTCTCCGAGTATGAAACTGAATCCGATCAGGAATGTATGTCAGATGAAGGAATGACTGACGTAGAGCAGGGGGAGGAAAACCGGGGAACTGTTCCCCAGCGGGCTGCGCTCTCAATGGAACATCAGTCCTTGTTCCACCACCTGGCATGGTAAGCTGCACAAGACTTACAAGAGCAACAAGAAAAGTGGAGCCATGCCCATCTCAGAACCCAGCTGCTGGAAGCCCAACACTCTACTCAACTCCAAGGACAAGCTTTTGGCCAGCTACACCTCCTGGACCATGAACAGATGCTGCAAGAAAATCAGTTCTGGCAGACACACCTGCAAAGATGCTATACCCCCACCCTCAGCACGGTCTCGAAGGGTCACTGCCTGCCCCAACATCATCTACAACAAGCTAATCATCACCTGCCGCTCTACGGCATGCCCCCCCACATCAATGCTCCGCATCAGACGGTCACGCTGGGGGGCCAGAATCAACAGCCATATCACAGCGAGGAGGCGCTCGTTCCGCAAGCACACTCACAATTGGAGTACCCCACAACAGCCCTCGGACATGCGTACCTCCCGGAGGGAGTATGCCCGGGATTGGATTATGAAATGAAACAGGTCGCTCAAAGGGAGGACGACCAAATAAGAAGGATAGACAATCAAGGCTCGACGAATCCTGAAAATGTTGGGGGGAGTCCACCCTGAGAACGACCACATAATGGGAGTGGCAGAAGCCACAGTCAGGGAAGACGAGCCACGAAGGCGAATCACACTGATCCGCGATAAGGGAGTACGGGCACAACTGAAACTCCTCATGGATTGGGTATTGCAAAATTCACTGCCCGGGCGCTCCCTTAACGACTTCATCCCTCCCCTGCACTGGGAGAGAATCCGACGGAGGGTTCTGACTAAAAAGACTATTAAACAAACTGTCAATCAACACCGTTGTTCAAAAGAGATAGATTGGGGCCGTGTTGCAAAAGCAATTATAGTAACAGTCACCACGCTCTTGGAAGAGCTCAGTAAGAGAACAGCAGACCAGGGGTCTTCTACAGAAAGGAGTATGGTCCGAACCTGTGGCAACAAGAGAGGATTGTTCACCGAAGACAACCAATATTGGCCAGAGGTGCTCGTGGAGGAAATAGAGGCCGCCCTCCACTCCGCTACCCAAGAGGGGCAACTGGTTCAAAGCTTACCCCTCGGTCTGCAGACCATACCTTCAGAACTGCTCACACTCACCGGTGACGGTCCTGCTCACAAGGACAAGCTGGGACCGCTAGCGGTCCGGGTGATGGACCTCCTCGACGAAGGAGAAGGTGACAGTTAACAACACGATGAACAATCGGACACCAGTTCGGACTCAGAATCTGATGCGCCGGATGCAAGGGTCTCTCTAGAGTCAGTCAACTCCGTAAAGCGTACGGGCGATAGATGAACAAAACAATGGACTGTGCAATTTATTACCCACCCCCCCCTCCACCGCCGCCACACACCCCCCCTTCACCACATGTCCCCCCCCCCCTCAGGCGCCCCCAGAACTGGGAACGGAAGGTCGCCAATGCAGATTTAGAAATCCGGGCGATAAACCTCAATGGACTGGCACAAGCATCACAGGAAAAAAAGGATGCAATCTGGAGGATGCTGAGATCGGAGACCACTGGGGCCTGGCCAGACGTAGTGTGTGTACAAGAAACACACCTCACACACTCGCCGGAACACATTGCAAAGGCGAAATGGGTGTGGCCCTATACTTCTTTCTCGGCTCCGGCGATATCAGGAGCCTCGACTGGAGTAGCTATCTGGTTTCCTCCCTCATCTCGATTGACACCCGTCGCCCATGAGTTTGACCAACAAGAAGGCCGTTGGGTATATGTGAAGGCAAAGGTGGGGGATAAAGAAATTGGGCTTGATAGTATTACGGTCCGAATGACCCACTGGACAGGGTGCATTTCCTCCACCGCTTCAGCCAGGAGCTACCTACTGACACACCCCTGGTGGTGGCTGGAGACTTCAACATAACACCGGACCCCATGTTGGACAGACGATCTTCTTCCACCGCACAAAGTCAAGAGCAGGTCCGTGATCGTTGGGCCCCGGATGTGGATATGTTAACACAACTCATGGCTACTTTGCATTTGAAAGATGCCTACAGAACGCTACACCCGACCAAACGAGCATACACCTGCGTGAGATCGAGAGGTGCGGCAGGTACGTCCAACTCTGAATAGATCTTTTCTTGATCTCCGAAGAATTGCTCGGGGCTCTAACAGTGATAGATATTATGCCTTTTAGTGCATGCAGATCCTTTGATCATCGAGGGAGAGTCATGGGTATGTCCTTTCACTACCCTATAGAAAGAGGCCCTAGTTTTTACAATTTCAACTCTTCGCTTCTCAAACTCCCCGCCCTCAAAACCCTGATCAATGATTTATGGGGGTATTGGGAATCAGCATGTCAACAAACCGCCTCGATGGTGGATTGGTTCAACGACGGTATAGCACAATTGAGAGAGAGAGTTAAAAACTTATCCACCAACTATGCACGACAGCGCAAAGCCATTTTAGATAGTATGCTAAATGAGCTGGAGAGTTGGGACACTAAACTCCAGACTGACCCCCTGGATGACATGACCTATCACAGGCTACAGCCCGCCAGGGAACAACTGCAGTCCTATCTAGACACGCAGGCTGAGGCGTGGCGCATCTAGGCAAGAGTGCGACGACAAGACACATACGACACAATGGCTAAAGCTTTCTTTAGAAAGGTCAAGGCCAGAGCGAGGCAAGCGACTATCCCCTCACTACGTCATCCTTTCGACCATTCTAAGCTGGATGCAACCAATGCATATGCTACAGTAGACTACGCAGCCCAGTTCTACCAAAAACTATACACCTTTGAATCAGGGCATTGGGGAGTGCAACGGTTGACCCTAGCCCGTCAATCAATGCTCCAACACCTCCCAACAATATTATCATCCATTCAAAAGGAACAGCTGGAGGAGTCACTAACCACAGACGAGTTGCTGGAGGCCCTTACAGTCATGGACGATGAAAAAACCCCGGGTCTGGATTCATTCCTTAAGGAATTCTGGATTCAGTACTGGGACATCTTCCAAAAAAGCATACTCAGATATCACTCGTGGTTAATGGGTGGTGCTATTTTCGGCAAATTTTTCAACGAAACTGCCATATTTCCCTGAATTTTTTTTTTTTTCTTGTTTTTTTTTTTTTTGTCTGATCTGTATGTGCTTGAGGGTATATTTGTATTCAGTTTCTGCGTATTTGGACAAGTAACGAAGAAGTTGGCAAAAACACTGAATTCGGCGGTACAGAAAGAGGGGTCGTTCGGGGGCCTAATTAGTCAAGGGGTGACCACACTGCTCTACAAAAAAAGGGATAAAGCTAACATCAGAAACTACCGACCGATTACGCTCCTCCCCCTCCCCTATAAAATGGTTTAAAAGGCACTGACAAACCGCCTGCTCCCACACATGAACCATCTCATCTTCCAAGACCAAACCGGATCCATGCCACAAAGAAACATTCAGTATAACGTGCTTCGAGTGAATGAAACCATCAAATATGCTCGTGAACATCGAAAGGAGGCGGCGATCCTGTTTATTGACTTTGAGAAGGAATACGACCATGTGGATTGGGACTTCCTAGATTGCTGCCTGGAGAAAATGAATTTCGGATTGGGATTCAGGGCGTGAATCAACATAATGCGCAAATCTGTTGCCACAAACATCTTGGTCAATGATCATCTGTCTCCCCCATTTACTCTCCAGAGGTCGGTCCGCAAAGGGGACCCGGTGGCCCCCCTCCTTTTTGTGTTGGTAATGGAGGCATTGGCTGCAATGATAAGGGCCAACACTGCGATAGAACGTATAGATATCCCATAATTGCCCCCCCACATGGTCCTGGTAACATCTCTATTTGCAGATGACCTCACAGTCCTTATTAAAGCCACAGTTGCATCTCTCAAAGCGCTCACAGAAACCATCTAGACATTTGACGTGGCAGCCGACATGAAGGTCAATTGGGGGACTAAGACAGAGGGGTGGTGGCTATCCCCGCAGGATTCCCATCCGCCGCAACAGCCTCAGGTCAGCTGGAGACCAAGAGAAGAGGCCATCAAAATCCTGGGGGTCCGCCTAACAGCCCTTGGGCCCCCAATGGATCATGGTCAGGTCTTGGTCTAAACAGCGCTCCAAGAACTAGCCAAATAGGATGGACTACACACATCACTAGTGGGGAGAGTGCTGGCAATCAATAACGCCATACTAGCTACGGTTTGGTACAAAACAACATTTTGGGAAATCCCCAAAAAACAACTCACACACCTGCGCTCAGCGTTGTCAGCTTATTTATGGAGAAACGACCACAATTTAACTAACTGTCTAAAAACGGTGGCGTGGAAGTACATGGCTCAACCAAAAAAGGTGGGAGGTCTAGGCAATGTAGGCATCCGAGATCCGGGGGACGAGATCAAGGCCCTTATGTTCAAAGTTGTCATCTGCCTTCTGCTAGCAAACGATGTCCCATGGCTCCCGCTGGCGTATATACAACTAACAAACCTGGCCCCTCCCTCTCACCCAGACGCCCCGGTCCACCCTCTTACATGGCTAACGAATGGGACTTTGACAATACCGGGCCCACCGCGACATAGGCGGGATGGAACGGACCGTAACAATGTTAGATGAGATCTAAAAAACGACCCATTGTGGGTCAAAATGATGCACCTATGGAGGCAGATGGGGCCCACCACAAAGTCCCCTCCCCTTAGATGGCAGGAGGTATGAAGACAGCCGATTTTCGGGAACCCCGATGTGTGCGATGGAAATGGGAAGCCCTTCTCCCTGGCAACCAATTCTCAGTGGCTTACATGGGTGAACAGCCATTTCGTCAAAACGGACATATTATATTTTTTGAACAAAATTGAAATTGAGTTTTTGGGCTGAAATTCGGTCCAAATTTTTGGCTCCCGGGGGTCCGGCGTTCTTAGAACGCCGGACCCACTAGATGTATCTGGTCTCAGCTGGAGGTCAAATACATCTAGGGGGTCCGACATTCTAGGAACGCCGGACCCCCCAGAGCCAAAAATTTGGACCGGATTTCGGCCCAAAAACTCAATTTCAATTTCGTTCAAAAAATATAATATGTCCATTTTGACGAAATGGCCGTTGGTGAGGAGTGGTATTTACACGGTAGGAGACCTGTGGGATAGCAACAGGGGTGCCTGGAAAACAGCCGAACAACTGCGACCATCCTTGTCACACATTAAGAAACATCAGGAAAAATTGGACCGAATCCACAGGGTGATCCCGCCCACGTGGGAAATCGCCCTCCGAAACGGCCCATCAATCCGCAGTCTGGACGGTGTCATATGCAGCGCCAGGAATTCCATACTAATGACTATTTTTAGGGTAGGCCAATGCACCGGGCAAGAGGCGCATGTGCAAGCTTATGTACCAGACATGCCAGGGGCACGGTGGGCGCTGCTGAAAAGGGATAGTGAGCATGACCGCACGCTCTCGATCGATGGATTGACTAGGGTAAGGGTGGTGGGCTCAAACGACAAAGGATACTTTGCCTATGAAATGGCCACTCCAGTGTGTGCACTCCCATTCGACCCGGACGAATGGGAGTGGAAAGGGAGAGTGCCTACACCGATATGGTAGTACTCAGTGAGACAAGGCTACAAACAGGCGCACACACTGCGCATCTCCACACCGGTGGTCCAACACCCGTGGAAAAGAGACTCACCAGTAGACGAAAAGAAACTACACCGTATCCATTGGGCCACCTATGCACACATCATGTCGACATCCCACCGAGCATTGCAATGGCAGATCACACACCGATGCCTAGCGACACCGAGCTGGGTAACTTCAAGGTCCAATCTGGAGCAAGCAGGTATCTTGTCCCCTATTTGCTCCCACTGTGACCCTAATGCACAATGCAGGTGCACTGATTTGGAGCACTGCCTGTTGGCATGCCGGATGGCAGTGCAAGTGTGGTAATGGTGGGATGCACTGTGGCATGACATAACCGGATCAAACTTTCAATGAAACATTGCGCTCATCCTCCTAGGCAAACCTGCTGATTATCCGGCAGGGTGGTCACTGTTTCAAGCAAACCTCTTCAAACACATGAGGCTTGCTCTCCTCATGGTGATCTGGAGAATGAGATGCTCAGCTGAAAGGCAA
>BFEA01000459.1:142882-176006 GCA_003427395.1 Chara braunii | reverse complement strand
AAAAAAAAAAAAAAAAAACACGTTTTTTTTTTCTTTTTTCTTCGATTTCGCCCTTTCGCCCCCAACCAAAAATTTAATTTTTTTCTTTTTTTTTTGCCTGATGGGGTGGGGTTGGGGTTGCACCGCCACGTGGCACTTCCCGATTCCTCAAGCCCCCTCCCCAACGGCCGCCACGTGTCCGCGAAGACGCGGGTCCACGCAGACGCGGCCGCGGGGTCGCGGACTCGGTCGCGTCCGCGGACTTAGTCGCGCCTGTCCGCCGCGGAGGGGGATTCATAGCGTGGAGAGGTGTCCAAGGCCATGGCGGGTTCTTCCGGAGGAGGGTGGTGGTAAGGATGTAGGAATAACTATCGTATCCCTAGATGAAATTACTATAGTAGGTAGTGAGGCCTAGGAAGCTGCGAAGCTGTTTGGCGGACGTGGCGACGGGTCACTCCGCAATAGTAGTGATCTTCGCGTCGTCCATGTGGAGACCTTGGTCAGACACGTAGTGTCCTAAGAAATACACTTTGTGTCAGGCAAAGCGGCGCTTGCTCAGCTTGGCGTAGAAACCATGTCTGTGCAAGTGGTCAAGGACGTCGCGGAGGTGTCTGAGATGCTCCTCAAGGGTACGGCTGTAGATCAAGAGATCGTCGAGGTAGACGAGAACGTACTACTCCAGGGTATCCTTGAAGATGTCATTCATCGCCCTCCGGAAGGTGACGGGTGCGTTGGTGAGGCCAAATGGCATCACCGTAAACTCATAGTGGCCGAAGTGCGATTGGAACGTTGTCTTTGGCTCGTCCGCTGCAGCGATGCGGATTTGATGGTAACCGCTAAGAAGATCAATCTTCGTAAAGAAATGACTGCCTGCTAGGTGGTCGAACAGCTCGTCGGAACGAGGCATGGAGTAGCTGTTCTTAACCATGTAGCGGTTGAGCTCGCGATAATCGATGCAGAGACAGAGAGTTCCATCCGCTTTGCAAGCAAAGAGGACGGGTGCACCCCACGGGGAGTTGCTGGGTCTAATGAAACCCAGTCTCAGGAGCTTATCAAGTTGACGCTTGAGTTCAGTGGCCTCAGGAATTGAGAGTCAGTAGGGTGCCTGGTAGTGAACACAATAATCAGACATAAGATGGATGGAATGCTCGACGTCATGTATCGGTGGGATACCGGCGTATGAGAACGACGATGGAAAAACGTTGTGGTAATCTCGAATGAGGTCACAAACTGTGGGCTCCAGGTCGGTCGTATAGCGTGCGAGTTCCTCTGCGTCAGCGTCCATGTGCAACGACAGGGTGGACTCGATGGACGGTGGAGGGAGGGAAGTAGAGATGAAAGTCATAGAGATAGACGAAGGATCTGGCTCCAGAGAGATGAGCTCGACATCTGGACAGGGTGGATCATAGTGCAAGAGATTTGTAACGTTCACTGCAAAGAAGGTGACGTCATCCTATCAGATGAAGTGGGCGAATTGCCGAGGCGAGGTGACGGTGATAGTAATAGATGGTATGGGCATGGAAGGCTCCTCGGGAGGAGGATCGGGGCATGGTGTGGCAATGGTACCTATAAAAGGTACGTGATACGTCTGTCCACACTTCACTCTGAGAACGAGAGTGTTGATCGCCCAATCGGCCTCGGTGTTGTGGAACCGACGAGACCACAGAGTACCGAGAATGAAATCGTACCCCATCTCCATCACATCGAAATGTGCAGAGGAGTTGTGGCGACGAGGCACCGGGGGATGATCAGTCGGCTCGAGAGTGAGGAAGAAAGGGATGTCGGCGACCGTCTGATCGAAGAAGTGTTGGGTCTTGTCATCCCCTAGGGCGACGGAGATGGGAGTCAGAGACCCTGTCGTGGGTAAGCGGGCTTCTTTCACCACACGTGGGTGAATGAAGTCGCCCTGAGAACCGGAATCCCACAACGCTGAGTACACTCTCGTGGAGGTCCCCAGTCATACTGAAATAATCGGAAGGGTGCGATCAGGGTCAGAGAGGATGAGGAGAAGGCGACGCAATGCAACGACATGGAGGGTGAGTCGCTCCTGACGAACCCCGAGCATGCTCAAGTCCAGAAGATAGGACACAACGTCCTCATGAGTCGCAAGTTGCTTGCTGCAACGGACGGAGTGAATGGCTCGACTTGTCGGTAGTCTCGGAGGGGTAGGAGGGGAGATGGTGGTCTGCGGAGGCGCAGAGGGTACTGTGACAGAGGGCTGAGTACACTCTGTTGGGTCCTGCGATACCTCTACTCCAGTAGCAAGAGGGGCAAACCGCGACGGATATGTCGGGAAGCCGACTACTGAGGAGAGCGCAAGTGTACACTGCACTGTGGCTAGGAGGTGCCCCGGGGATGTGAGACGCCGGGGGGGACGCAGCACGACGCTGGCGAGAGAGCTTAGTGTAGTGGCGGTCGAGGGCGGCGGTGTAAGGGCACCGCGAGGAGGTATGACCGTCCTAGCGGCAACGCAAACACCCACGCCGGCCGAAAATGGCCGCGCGCTCCTCGACAGAAAGGACACCGCGAGGAGGGACAAAGCCCTGAGGGAGGTCCTGCTGAGGGACCTGGGGGTCGACACGCCAGCATGACCAGAGCGGTTGCGTGCCCGGAAGAGGGTAGAGAGGGCGAGTTGGAGGCGCTCGACTATAGGGAGAGTAGAGTCCTCCAGGTGGTAGCGGACGGCCTCACAGAGGTCACCATACTCGAGTTGTGGTCACCCTCAGGCAACAGCGTCCTGCTCACCATACTCGAGCTCGCTGAAGCGGCGCGAGAAGTAATGGCCCTGCTGCGTGGAACGACGGGGACGACCGTGGAAAGTGGAACGACGCTAGGAAGTATCGTGAGAGAAGGAGGGAGTGTAACTAGTACGCTGAGGCTGGGAGGAGGAAGTGTGTTGAAGACGGACCCGCATCCGCTGATGAGTCTTGGCGGCCTCGTAAGCCTGCGGGGCCGATGTGAAGTCATACCGCCATCACTCGAAGCAGTACTCAAGGAGAAGGCTGACCAAGAAACTATCGTGAGGGAAGCATCACAAATGAGGCGAGCGTCCTGAAAGACCTGGATGTGGAGGTTCAGGCTGGCCGCGCCACCAGAGCCAGACCAACGTGTACTGACGACACGCTCGAAGGCGTCAGTCACGTCATGTCGGGCTCCGAAGCGATCCTCAAGGAACGCTTGAAAATCCATGAAGGTCGGGGTCCGACCCTCATGAAGGGAGTGAGTGTAGAAATCCTCCCAGACGTCGAAAGGACCGCCACGCAGGCGTGTGGAGAGGTGAGTCACCCACGTTTCGGGTGGGACGCCCATGAGCTGAAGCGTGCGGGTGGCAGATTGTAGCCATCGAGACACGCGTATTCTTGTGCCGTCATACAAGGCAGTGTTCGTTAAGCGGACGAGGGGTGCACCACCGTTTTGGCGGAGAGGAGATTGAGGAGCAGAGAGGTTTGCGCTACGGCCGAGTAAATCGGCGCAGGTCCTGGGGAAGGGGGCACAACTGACTGTACGCCCAGGCCACGTGGGAGACCGGCGGGGGCAACAACGACAGGTTGCGAGGGAGCTGCGATAGAAGAGGTAGCAGCAACCGAGGGAGTAGGAAGGAGGTAGGATGGGGGTGGAGGGGGTGCAGGGAGGGGGAAGCAAGCCTGCATGGATGGAAGAGTAGAGGAAGAAGGGGGTTCCCCTGAAGGCGCGGCCACCTGTGATGGTAGGGGTGGTTGAAGGCGTAAAAGGGCGAGGCCGGCCCGGATCTGGGCAAGCTCGGTCTCAAGACGACGGTCATAGATCGAGCGAGGAGTAGTACTAGGAGAAAGAATGGGGGAAGTAGACGCACGAGCGGCGGAGGGCATCCCATGAGGGGGAGAGCCAGATGCCGTTGTGGTCGTGCGAAGAGGAGGGAGAAACGGGGCACCCGAAAAAGCTGAGACCGCGGCAAAGGGTTATGGTTCCGTGACCGTTGTGACCAAAATCTGGGCAGGTGCGCCCGTAGGGTGAGGAAAGGCCTGGCTTGTGGCTGCCGTCGCACCAGAAGCGTGAACGGTCACCAGGATGGTAGGGTCGGGGGCAGCGGAGGAGGAAGTTCCATTGTGGCCACCATGTCAGAGGACTGAGGACCCGGATTGGGAGCCAGGGAAGAGAGAGAGTGGGGAGAGAAAGAGCGGCCAACGTCCTGGAGTTGCCGCATACAAGCAGCAAGAGTCGCCACCTGCACCAGTAAGGGCGCAAGGAGGGAGGTGAGGAGGGTGTGCAGATCCCCCTAGGGCTGATTGCCCTGGTTCGCCGGCATGGGTATGAAGCCTGGTGCCGAGGTCGTCGTCGTTGTCGATGCGAATACCCTTACAAGGGTATCCGTCCTGGTTTTTGCAAGTGACAAAGAATAAGTTCGGCTTAGAATTTTTGAGAAGATTGTGCGAGTTGCGGCAGTGTGGTGACTAAAAGTTGACTATGGGGTCTAGAAGGAGGGAGTGCGTGGGCGCGTAGGTTTAAGGCGCGCGTGATCCCGTTTCTACCGTTGATTGTAAAGCCAGCGCGGGCACCGGTCGGTTTATTTTTCTTCTCTTGATCAACCTAGGATTTAGGGATATTTTACTTTTGATTGGTATGTTTGACTGAGACATGCGCCGGTGCAGAGAACGACCTCGACGACGGCACCGACAGCGACGGCGCGACTTCGGGCAGTGAACGGGGCGGCGTAGGATAGCGCGCGGGGCAATGATGGCATGGCGGCGCGGGTGCTGGGGAGCCGCACAAATGGGTTGTTGGCCCTGAGCGCCGCGCTGCACTGCTTTGTATGGTATTCTGCGGGCGTTGGTCTCAGGCTTGGGCATAGCCCTATAGTTACGGCGGCAGACTGTTACTACGAGGGTTCAGGGATCGAGGCCAACGAACAGCGGCGCGGGAACGGCGGAGCAGCGAAAAGCAGAGGGGGTCGAGGATCCCGCGGGACTATCCCCCTTTTGTTTCATCGAGGGAGTCCGACCGTGGATCCGCGCCGCAAGGCTGTGGGAGGATTGGTAGGGCCCACGGCTCGTTTTCCCTTCCAAACGATCCCCCTTCTTCATTCTAGGGGCCATCCCAATTTTTTTCCTGCTTTGGTTAGAGCCGTTTAAGGGATGGATGGCCACGTCTTGGGGCCAGCAGCCCAATTCGTTGGGTATACTCATATAATGTGGGAGCGCAGACCGCCGCCTAACTCAGATGATGGGGGCTGAGGGACCAAAATTGAAAAGTCGAGTTTCGCAGGACTGGCCAACTTACTGATGCGGCCACTGGGGAGATCTGAGAACGATATAAAGGAGATTTGCCTGGCCCATGTGCAAGGCTCACATGTATAGACCCCAAAGGAGAGGCCAGGTCCATGCGGGAAAGAGCTAAGTGAGTGGGGGCGCAATTGTGGCGGATCCTCCTCGGAAAGAATCTGAGTGAGGTAGAGGAGATCTGCATAGCCAACGAGGGGAAGTCCGAGAGTGAACCTGGACGGGATGCAGGGTAGGGGCGTGCGAGAGGCAAAATGGGGGGCCAGAGCCATCCAGGCATAGCAAGTGTTGTGGGGCGCTGTCTTGTGCAGACCTCTCAGAGTATCCGTAAGAGTTGAGATGATATAGGGAAGATTCGTATGACCCCCGCGCAAGGCTGGCACGCATAAATTCTAGAACATGGGTTAGGTTTGTGCGCAGAGGCAAGGCGGCCTTTGGCCGCACGAACTTCGAAGAGCCGCGGGGTGCTGGGCGAGCAAAATTCCTTCGCGACATCTGCTAAAATTGGAACGATACAGAGGAGTTGGCACGGCCCCTACGCACGAATGAAAAATATAAAGCGCAGGAGGGGCCGTACGTGTCGACTTTTTTTGCTACCAGTTTCTGCTTTGCTGAAATCGGATACTGAGGGAGCGGCGCTACGGGAAAGGAGTGACGAAGTGTTGACGACAACCGTGGGAAACCGGGGTGAACGAAGACGTGAAGGCGGGCCGGGTACACGCGGAGTAGAGGAGAGTTGGAGATGGCGGAGAGGCACGCAGGGCGCAACAGAGATGGGGCGTTTTGTGCGTTTCTCGACGGATCTTGGCGGGGGGGGGGGTCGTGCTAGGGGTTTTCAAGGCGCGCGAATCCGAATATATGGTTAGTTTCTGCAAAAGGTTAGTAGAGGGAGAGGGATGGGATAAAAGAGGTGCGTGAAGCCATGGCGGGAGTGAAGAAGCACCGGGAGTGTATCCGCTCATGACATGGCAGAAGGTTCATTCAAACTTGGCTTGTTCAGGTCAGGGAGGAGATAACGGGAGGTGGGCGGTGTGATTGGCGGCTTACCTGTCGACCGGGGCGTTGCTTGGTATGCCGGCAGGAGGTAGTTGCGCGCAGGGTGAAACGGCGGAGTGTTGAATGCATTTGGTCGTGCTTCAGCAACAGGTTCATAGCGATTCCTTGGCTCGTCGTGGTGGGCTCCTGAGTGGCGGTGAATCGCTCCCCAGTTTCGCCGAAGACCTACCTTGACTTGGCTCCTTGAAGAGAGAAGGGAGGCCTACCTTCCTCGACGGGTGGAGCTACTGTCGAAGAGGAAGGCTGCGCAGGGAAAACAAGTCGAGCCGATTGACAGGGGAAATTAGCAGAGGGGAGGTCTGTTGGAAGAAGGTAATGCGTACCTGGCCGAGTTTACGTGATCGGTCGAATTCGTATGCTGAGTTGCGAGTGGTGTATCTGGGCATGCTCTTGTGGAAGATTCCTTCTCATTTTTGTATATCGCAGGCTGCTCGATTGACGCATACACAGAGTTGTTGAATTGCAGACGTGAGTTCGGATCCAGCGGTGACTAGAGTCAGGTTACCTGAGTAAGTATGGACTGATAGGGAGGTAAGGGGCGATGGTGTGAGGGCATGTGCCTACTTATTGAAGGGGCAGTTTGCATGAGCGACATATGCCTGAAAGTTTAGTTGTGTTTGCTTCAGTGGATGCACTGCTCATCCTGCTGAGAGAAAGGGCGTGAGGCCAGCCGGGAAACTGGGAGTTTACTCGTTGACCAGTGTGTCGTTCGTCCCAGCAGTCGGAGCAGTAAGGAGGCCAGACGCGAATTGAAGGTTGAGCACGGCCTATCCTGCGGAATGGTGACGCGAGGGGGGCGGCTGCGGAGCTAAAGGTTCACCAACTAGCCGAGGCAGTGCTCTAATTGCTGGTTAGAGTTGCAGCAGACCGGCCGCGGGAACTACAGATTCATCCGTTGGCCGGTGTGCCGCTTCCCCCATCAGCCTGCACACACGAAGAAGGGTGGTCGTAAAGCGCAGACTTGGTTGATTAGCCTGTGCACTGTTCATCCTACCGGATGGAGTAGCAGAAGATGAGCCACAAGGTTCCAGGATTGCCTGTAGCCAATACCCTTCGGGTGACGAGCTTGCGGAAGGGTTAAGGCCGCTAAAAAGGGGGGGGGCTATTGCTGCAATTTGGGCAGCTCGTTAGGAGAGGTGGACTTACGGGGTCGACTGCGGTCTGACCAAGCTACTATCTTTGATTGGCAGCCATTGCGGGACCCTCAGGCGCATAAAGACTTGAAGACCCTCTCCTATGAGTCTGAGTGCACCCTCCTTTGATCTCGAGCGTCTGAAACCTCTCATTCTGTCTTTCTAAATCTAAGTCTCGTTTTTTGGTTCTGAGAGGAAGGCGGCAGGCAGACTTGTAGCCCGTAACCCACATCAAGGCCTTGTGGGAGGTTCGCCCCACCGATTGCGGGAGCCCTGCCGGGACTCAGGCGAAGTCCTGGAGGCAGGGAACTGAGTGGTAATCCCTTGACTCCTATAAACCCAGTTATAACCCCTATCTGTACGTCTTTCTACGTTTGACTGAGTATATCACGTGAATCCTGTACTCTGATTTTGGTTTCACTTTCAGGACATGAACTCAGACTAAGTAAAGGAATGTGTGTGCGATGTCAGTTTCAGATTTGTTTGTTGCCTGAAAGCAGATTGTGAACAAAGGAAGTTGCATTTGGGGGAAGGTTGGGAGGAAGGCAGTATTGTGTGCAGTTTGACTGGGTCGCTAAGGCTGGGAGGTCCCCATAAGTTTGGGGAAGCCCAACGCTTGTTTATTTTGACTTGCATGGAGCATCAGGCCGCTCTATAAGCTTAGGTGGCCTGATGGCTTTGGAGGCTGGGAAGTCCCCATAAGTTTGGGGAGACTCGGGGCTGTGACTTGCATGGAGGGTCAACACGCTTTATAAGTTTAGGTGACCTGACTGCTCTGACTTGGGAGGGTGACTGTGAGTGATTTTCAGGGACCCAAGACGCTCTATAAGTTTAGATGTCTTGGGTTGTCTTGTTTTACTTGGGTATTTTGTCATTTTTTTGGTTCTAAACGAGGAGGTCTGAACGGCTCTATAAGTTTAGGTGGTTCAGCCCTCTTCCTGTTTCATTTCGAGGGAGTAATTCTGGCAGGAGGCAGGCCGCTCTATAAGTTTAGGTGGCCTGACCCGCTGCCTCGCACAGACTGGATCGGAGAGGAACGAACTTGACAGGGGATCAGACCGCTCTATAAGTTTAGGTAGTCTGACCCAATGCCTCGCACATGTTGGAACCCAATGGCTATAATTTGGTTATACTATATTACTATGTTATTAGGAACAGGCTAGTCGGGTCGCTCTATAAGTCTAGGTAGTCTGGCTATAGCTTATCACAATTGACGAGAGTATAATTAAGAGATATAACTGTAGGTAAACCTGGGCAGGTTGAGCAGTGTTCTAAGTTGAGCGGCTCAGCCTTACATCCACTTTGAGGATTAAGTTCAGAGAGATATATATAACTTGGCTATTTAGATGGTTCAAGGCGACTAGAGTGGTCTAGTCATATGCCCAAGGAAGAGAAAAGTTGTTGTGCCTTGTGTTTTGTGTATATTTGGCTAAGTCAGATGCGCTTTATAAGTTTAGGTGATCTCACTTTAGGCCTAGCTAAGTTGGGCGCGCTCTGTAAGTTCAGGTGGCCTGACCTATGCCTTATGTAAGTTGGGTATACAGGGGTAAGTCACAGAGGGAGAATGAATTATTGTTTGCTAAGGACTTGCGGTTGGTGAGAGTACTTACTGTCGTGGTTTTGCCTGCATGTGGCTAAGTAAGACTACCACTTGGTCTGAGTTTCAGGTTGACAGGTAGTTGCTTTAGAGGCTCACCACGTGCTACAGCGATAGGAGTTAGTTCAATTCCTGCATTTTTTTAGCTAAGTTTTTTTACTTAGACTAATTCTCGCATTTTCTGAGGCCTTTTGTTATACTTAGGCTTGTATAAATTTTGGTAAGCTACTTTCTCTACGGGAAGCGCTGCCGAAATTTCTGCAAATCCGAGGGGTTAGTCAAATTTCTGAATTTTCAAAGTTCAACATGTCCAAGGTTCATATATGACTTAGTAAAAATATGAGAAGTCTCATTTTCTAAAGGGAGTGTTGCCCAAATTTTTACTAATTCAGGGAGTTAGACAAAATTGGACTTTGAGAAGTCTAAGACTATCTCTAAGTTCATATTCGGGCTCATATAAATTCTGAAAAGACACTTTTTCTACAGGAAGCGCTGACGAAATTTTCTCAGTTTTAGAGGAGATAGGTTATATTTTGACAGGTGGCGATTTTGGCAATCCACCCTGTATTGGGGAAACTCTGCCAAGGTCTACCTTTGCTTTGGACACTGCTTAAGGGTAGACTTAAGCTTAGTTAGTTAGGCAGACTCTTGGAATAGGATTGTGATTGTCCTCTAAGGACTTATAGGTTTAGCTTGGGATTTACAAGTCCTCTTAATCAGTCGATTCAAGGATCTGGATTAGATTCAGCTTGATCCTACGAGGGTCCTCTTCTGTTATCACAGATAACAGGTCGGTTGTCGATTCGTCGGTCTACGACTCAATTCCAACTCACTCTCCATACTCAACCTAAAAGGTCTTAGCCCTGGTAACTTTCTTTTTTGTTAAGGGTTTCACCCGGACTTTTATTAAATGGCCATTTGGCAAAGGTACTGAGTATTTAATTATGGTTGGTTGGACAGGAGGTTGGGGCTTGCATGGCTAAAGCAAGGGGTATGAGTGCGGAGATTGGTTGGGGTTGACTCCGTGTAGTGCGTGTTCTGTCGTTCAATTCTTGATGTGATTGCAGGTATGTCATGTGGCTCGGATTTTGGATTTGGATTGCCTGCAATCCCATATATATACATATGGTAGTGAGGAGTCCCACTGTGCCTGTGAGAAGTGATTGTCGCAACTCTATCTCCCTTATGCATGTATGCTCGGGTGTGCCTATGGTGGGTGTTCGTGAGGCCTAAAGGGCCCCGTGTTATAAACCTGTTTGGAGGTTAAGACTGTAAGGCATAGGGAAGACCTTTTATTTTGCTTGTTTGCTCCTTGGGGGTTTCTTAGTCGAACGTTGGTCCTGGGACGAGATTCAAGGTCGTTGTTCAGGACATCCCAAGCCCTAGACTCTGCAGGGGAGGAAATTCCCCTTGTACAGAGCCTATCTACATTGGCCGTCGAGACACCCAACCCTGAAGGCAGAAATGTCGGGAGGGCTAAACGACATGCCCCTCAGCCGTTCAATATCGTGAGGGGTGACCCCTCACGATATATTCCTTCGGCCATTCAATATCGCGAGGCCGGAGCTGCGACTACCACATATGACTGACATCGTTGGTTGGTATGGGACTAGCCTGCAGCCGCGCGACTTTATATTAGTATCTTGCACGCGATGTTCTCCCGCCCTAGCGTCTAAAGGTTATGGGATCGAAGGGACTCGCACATATATGCGAACGCTTGGGATTATTATAGGCCGCGGGTACCACCCGAAAAGAGGAGGGTACCCCAAGATCATGAATTTTCATTGGAATAAGGGAACCTCCGCCCTATTCTCATTCTTTTGCTTTTTAGAGATTTTTATGGTTGGACGTTGTAGTCTGTGGCAGCCGTCAAAGTCAAACCCTTTGACTTCCAACCAGACCTGGAGTAGGACTTACCCCCAGGGCAGCAAGAAATGACTGCCATCACAAGTATGGACCTGTGTACCACCCGCTCTGCACAGAGTGCAGAAGAGGGTGTGTGGTCTTCAACCGCGCATGGCGGTTGTCTGGCGTCCAGAGATTAACCCTCAAGGCACGTGTCAGCCGACACTTGAGCGTCGAACGCGACCCTCGAGATTAACGAGGGCCGCGTGAGTGTGGGCACTACATGGTACGTCATCATTGCGACTGCTTGCGTACGTTTGCATTGCTAGTCAATATGAGTAGGCCCTGCGTCCGCGCAGTTTTATACTAAGTCTCGCGCGCGACGCCTATCAAATTTTCGCAGTGGGAAGTTATGGGTTGACTACCGAGGGGCTAGGAGCGTTGTCGCGTTGTTTGTGTTGTGTCGTGTTGTACGTGTGTGTGTGTGTGTTTTATTTTTGTGTTCATAAAGTGGAGTGCGCGTGGTGTGTGGGATGCGTCCTAGTCGACCAGTGATGAGTCGCGCTTGGGACTTCAACCCCCCAAGATGTCGGTTCGCGTGCGGGCCCGATAGACGTACTACCGCGCGTACCCCCTATGCTACAGCGAACGAAAAACGCCCTCGGTTGGTCCACCTCTGCAATTGCAACTGATTAGCTTTCGTACTGTGGACCGGTAGCTCGGCGGGGATACGCCCACCGAAGGGAGGTGACAGGTCCCGTAAGGTGGAGGTAAGTTGTGCCTCGCGTAGACCCTATCCTGTCGTAGGGGCTCACGAGAGGTATGGCTGGCGCACTCGGCCGGAGCGGCCTAAGGAAACTCCATTTGTGTGTTCGTGACGAGGTTGGTCCAACTCCTGAGTGACGCGACCGAGAGGGTCCCGTGCTGCCACGTGTGGTGCCGGACCGATGCGCTCGACACCGCATCGGCGGCTTGTGACATGCCGTCGACTATGGGGAGATGACGGGCCGGACTGGAGGGGGCCAAAGGAGGTCAGTGTGAGCGGAGGGCGTAGGGGGGAGTCCATGGTAGAAAGAACGGGCGACATTAGTGAGTCGAGTGCGGGCGTCCGCAAAGGGGAAAGGGTGACTCGGGTCCAGGGTGCCCGAATGGAAAGGGGAAGTAGGGGGGGTATGAGAACGCTAAACCGTAAAAAAATCCTAAGAAAACCCTAACCGGGGTTTGAGTGGTTAGGGTAGGGTATCGGTGACCTAATGAAGAAAAGAGAATAGCAACCATGGAGGGAGGGGGGGGGAAGAGAAAAATAAATGAACAATGAAATTTAGAGAGATAAATAAAAATAAATAAATAAATAAAAATAATTAAAGAAATAAGGAAACAAAATATGAAGAGAGAAATAATATTTGTTTTTTCACAATTTTCGGCAGATTTCCCTACCCCCTATGGGGTCAAGAATGTGCCAAGGGAAAGGAGAGACCAAGATAAGCAAACTAAGTTTCAAAATGCCGCAAATTAAAAATTTAAAAAAATAAATAAATAAATAAGTAGATGAGGAGGTGAAGAAAAATTAAGTGTTGGATTTTTCAAAAATTTCAGCAATATTTCGTTACCCCCATGGGATCGAAGTGTGCCGTCAAGAAGGAGGGCTAAGTAAAATGAGAAAATTTTAGCAGCACTTCGTTACCCCCACGGGGTCAAAATGTGTGTCGAAAGTAAGAATGACTAACGCCTAATCAGATTTAAGGGCGCCGCAAAGAAATTTGATTTTTTGGAAAAAAAAAGAAATATAAATCAAAAGAAAGGTAAAAAGAAGAAAAACGGGAAAAAATCGAAGTTGGGGGAGGAGGGGGATGAAAAAGTGAAAGAGAAAGAGAGAAATAGGTGAGAGAGAAAAAAAGATGGAAGTGGAAGGTGGGAGGATGATGGGGCTGTAGTTAGGGGAGAAGAGGATGAGAGAATAGGAGAGAAAGGGATGGGAAAGGTGGAGAGGGATCAAGAAGCAAAGAGAAAAGAGGACGAGATAAAAAAAAATAGATTAATAAAATAGAGTAAAATAGTGGGTGGTGGGAGGAAAGGTGGGTTGGGAAAGGTAAAAAGAGGAGGGGAAAGAGGCAGTTGGAGGTGGGGCGAAAATAAGGGGTTGAGAAGTGAAATAAGAAGGAGAGAAGGAGAAAGTTGAAAAAGGTGGGGAGAGGGGTATGAGGACTGAGAGTGATTAGAGGGAAGTGAGTGAGGTAGAAGAGGGAGAAGTAGAGAGGGTGAGTAAGAGGAACGAGAAAAGGTAGAGTAAATGGATTAATAGGGAGAAGGAAGAGAGAGATGATACATGGCCCTTGGTGTCTCCAAGGGCACAAGGTATACCAAGACCCTCCTAGTCTTGGCCTTCATGGGAGCAAGCCAACTGGAGGAGGGAGGGGGCTGAGATCTTGATCAACCCCTAGCAGCAGCACTGCAGATCCAGGGTGTGTTGTGTTAGCGGACCCTCACCACTGCAGAGCAGCCCCTGATCAGGGGGTCTTCACGGTCCACAACAGGCTGCCACGTGGCACTGCAAATGGTCACGGGTACAAGCAGCAGCAGCCACGGTGTCTCCCCACCGCCATGGAGAGGGGGGAGAGAGGGGGGAGGGGGGCGGGGGGGTGCAAATAGTTTCCTGCCCGCTGCTGTTGTGCTGGCCGGTGCGGGGAGGAGGGGGGGGGAAATAGTTGGCACGACACGTCTTCAACACCAGCGTGCCGCCTTACCAACCCATGCACACATTGTGGCCAGTGTGTTATAGAGGTGGTTATGCACGCGCATGGCCAGCAGCTGCCAAGGTTCAACCCGTGGCAGCTGCAGCATCCCGGATCCTGGATAATAAATAATCTGGGGGCTGGGCGGGGCGGGGCGGGGCAACAGCGTGGACACGTGGCGCGTGCATGTGCGTGTGTAGTGGCCTTGGCCTTAGCGCTTGTGCGCACGCGTCGTGACGCCGCTTCTCTTTTCTCGACACTCCTTTGCTGTTGCACGTTGCGTCACTTTTTGCCCGTTGCCTTCCACTGGGAACGACCGAAAAACAGCCAAAAAAAACATTGTCGGGTTTTGTTGTTTTCGCTACTGTGAGGTGTGGTGGGTGGGAGTGGGGAACATTCCCGCTCAGATACTATTGTGGCGGACCCACCACGTGTGGTGCTTCGCCTGGGATAGAGATGGAGATGGACGATAAAAGTGGAGCAAGATGGCACAACGCAACTCCCACGTGAGACTCCGACGCACGTACTCGAAACTGTGCGAATGCAAAATGATCCAAAATACAGGCTCTGGCTGGGGTATACCCCAGCGGACTGACTAGACTGGATTGGACTGGCTGGTACCGACAGAGGTGCCGGCCTGGACTGGACTACCCCGAATACAACAAAGGTCTGTGAGAACAGGCCAAGGGGCTAGTTTCACAGGCCAACCAGAGGTCCGCTACATCTGATGGGCGAAAAGGAGCAGGAAAATCCGACAAAGGCCTTAAGGGTATAGGGGGATCAGGCGCCAGATATATATGACTACCTACCACTTAAACCTACTGCTTTGACTAAGAATCTGAAAATTTGAGCAAACTCTTGAAAGGCAAAAAACGCTACTTATCCTGAAGGTCATTCAAGCGCATACCATGACCTGGGCACCAAAAACAAAAGGATTAGAGAAATCCGACAGAGGCCTTACGGGTATAGTGGGATCAATATTGCTCCAATCATTGAAAAACAAGCGGTAATTTCTTGGAATTTCATCCTGAATATTCCCTTGTGTTTCGTCCCATTTAAGTCATTTTTCCTTAATATTTAGGACCCTTGTCCTAAATAGCTTGTCCATCTTGAACCACCCCGTGTGCTTCTGTGACCTAGTCGTGAGGAATCCATCCTCCCCCGAATGAAAAATGGTCATAAGAATGTTCCCTGTGTTGTGGACTTTAATTATATTCTAACTAACCCATGTTGATTAATAATGGACACCCAATCATTGGGGGTAAGATTAGGTCCCTTTCTCAAGATTTTGACCCATTCCAAGAGAATTATGTCGATTATTTGTTCTAGAGCTTCTTTCTGATGGTGACAGCATTTTAATCTTTAATGGAGGATCGAAAGGTCAACCCAGTCTCTGTCCTCAATGCTTCAGATGTCCCTGATGAGTACAATTTCTTTCCTAATTCACCCTTTCCAAGGCGAGTCTATGTAGTTAAGAGTATATCTTGAGAGTCTTTGATGAATGTGTTGTTGAATAATGGTTGTTGACACACTTCTTCCCATCTCTCAGGTGCTATCTTATCTGGGAGAGGTAACTTCCTCCATGTTTTTAACAAATCAATCCAAAGAGGGTCCCTAGCAAGATCCCTCCTGAGAGCTTGGCGGTCAGAGAGTTCCAGGTGTTGAAGTTCTACTAAAGTGTTGGGGCTAGTCTTCTGATTTGCTCACATGTCAGCTTACTCCAAATGGTCTGGGGTTGAATAGGAGGCGTTTTAGCCATTGAATAGAAAGAACCACAGCCTGGGTGGTGGGATCAATGATGCCAAAGTCACCTTTAGATTTGGGTTGGATTACAGATAGCCATGCCACCCTACTAATAGCATTTTCACATTCATGATTACCTCGTCAAATAAAAACTGTTAATTGTTTTTGGAAAATCTTAATGATTGCTTTATCCAAAACCCAAATTGTTGATTTATACCAAATAGAGTCCAACACAATATTGTTAATAGCTAACGTTCTGCCTAGCAATGAGGTATGTTTGTCCTTCCATAATTCAAGTTTTGATTGCGCTCGTTGTATGATCCCGACATTATTGGATGTAGCTTTGCCTAAAGTTGAGAGACTAAGAGAGATATCCCTAAGACTCTAATAGGTGTTTCAGGAGGGAGTCATTTGATCAGTAAATGTTCCGGGGGTTGTACTCCTTGATAGTGAATCCACCATCCTAGTGTCTTATTACCCCAGTTTACCCTCATATATGAAAGTTTACAAAAGTCATCCATGATTTTTTTTATTGCCTCAAGATTTTTTTCCGACACGTCAACCATCAGAGAGATGCCATCAACAAACAGAGAGCAAACCGGAATGACTTCCTCTGGGATGAATGCAACTTAGATACGCCTAATGTCTTTGTGTTGACCGAGGTTAGTTGCAAGGGCTTCCATAATGATTACAAAAAGAAGTGGAACAATTGGATCCCCCTGCCTTACTGATCTCTGTAGCGATATAGGAGGAACCACATTACCATTAACCAAAACTCTCGTTATTGCATTATCATGCAAGATCTTAATCCATCTTTTAAAGTTCGGACCGAAGTTTAATTTGTTTAGGCATTTGTCAAGAAAAAAACAATCTACATGATCGTAAGTTTTTTCAAAATCTATAAATATGATGGCAAAATTATGTTTAGATTGGCGAGAGAGCTTAACTAGCTCATTTATTAAAAAAATATTATCCTGAATATTCCTTTCTTGGATAAAGTCAGTTTGGGAGGGATGAATTATGTCAGCTATGTATTTATTTAAACGATAATCAGAGCTTTTGAGATGAGTTTTTATACGACGGTGAGGAGTGTGATGGACCGATAATTACGAATATTGCATTTATCACCCTTTTTGTACAACATTGTTAAGATTCTCTGCCCCACAATCTTTCCCATGTATCTAGATACCCAAACAGTGTGATAGAAGTCCATTAGGTCCTGAGAGATAAAGTCTCATAGGGATTATCAAAATTCCTTAGGTAATCCGTCAATACCTGACGCTTTTTCCTCCTCCATAAGCATCAACGCAGTGCATACTTCATCCTTTATTAGAGGCATCTCGAACTGTTCTCTTTGGGATACAGAGAGGGATCTGGTCATTGGTTTCAAAAAATTATCAATCTCCATATTACATTGGTTCTAAGGGATATTACCTGTTTCAGATAAAAATAAGTTTTTAAAGAACTCCCTAGCAATCTTAGTGCATTCAGCCGTAGAAGTGACCAATTGATCATTTTGATATTGGGGGTGAGTCAGAGCCTCAATGAGTGTTCTCCCTATATGGATTCTTGCCATAGCAAAAAATCTTGCATCCATTCCTCCTTCAGTGACAAATTGTCAAAGCTTACCCCTAATCCGGACGCCATGTCATCGATACTTCATTTGTGATAGTAGGCAATCTTCTAGTTCATGGATTTCTTGAGCTACTGATTCATTATTTTCCTCATTTTCGTTGTCATCTTCCAATGATTGTAGATATTGGATATGCTGGTATATTCTTGCTTCATTGGAAAGTCGTTCGGCTGCTAGTAGCTTCGAACATTCATAGCATTTACGACCGTTGTTGAACCGCCTGATGTCACCCTTGAGGATGCTTTTCTGTTGTCTCTAGACGGTCCAGACATTCTTTAGATAAACTCTGGACCTTTCCATTTTGAAAAGAAATGTATTTAGCTTATAGAAACTCTTACCTTGATCTAGTTTCTTTCTAAAGAAAAGGATAACTATACACATGGCATGATCCAGCCCGAACAGAGGGCTCCTAGGGAATATTTTAGCTACTTAAATAGAACCTTTCAATTTGTCCGAGAGGAGGATTAAGTCAATGTGTGACTTTGAGGCCGTCCTAGACTGACTCTTTGTAAAACACGTGAAGGTATGGAGTGTGGGGTTCAATCTTCTGAATGATTCTAAAACATTGAAGGATTGAGTTAGATTGACAATCATTACTTCGTCGGCTTCCACATAGGCCGGATATGGGGTAGGGATACGCCAGCGATCCAAGCAGCGATCCGGGACAGCGTTAAAATCACCATCAATGATGGCTGGGATACCAATTGGAAGTTTAGGGATGAGGAATTCGAAGAACCGTTGGCGATTACCTGCCTCATTTGGCCCATATACACATAGGACAATGACAATCTCGAGTTCCAACATTGTCAGGATATATGCCCATCTCCCTTCTTCTTTATCGACCTCCCAGTAAACAGGTTCTACCTTGGAACCTGGCGGAATCCAGACTGCAACTTTTGCGCTCCTTGGACGAGGTGTGTGTGTTGTGAAAGCTGTGTAGGGCCATATCTGTTTATGACAACGGTTGTGGGTGGTCATATCCATGAGGTGCGTTTCTTGGATACAAATGATACCAGGTCATTCTTTTCCCGCTATCCCCCTAAGCTGGTCATAGATAGCTTTCTTATTTTCAAACTTGGCTGAGGCAAGGCCATTAATGTTAAGGAATCTCAAATCTAAGTCTGTTTGTCTCTTAAGAGATTTTCATGTTTTGTCCTTGTTATATAAGGCATCAATTACTTGGAAACTTTCCATTTCAATAATCATTGTCCCAAACAAAACAAAAATAAGGTTGAGGAATAGTATGAATATCGGATGCCGTGACTCAGAAACCCTGCCATGGGCCTAGGTCCAATAGACCCCCTAAGAATATAATGTGTTTACCCTTCGTTGCATAGAGTACACGTACGGGGGCTTTCCGTATGAAACGTACAGGTAATTTCTGTACGGGATCTGTACGGGAACTTGTACGGGAACCTGTACGTCTTGTACGCCCCCGTACGAAAAARAAAAAGAAAAAAAAAAAGTCATCAAAAAAATCCGAAAACAAACTATGTGATGCAACAACACAAAACAAGAAACATTTGGCTGAGCATCATCTTCAGATTCTTATTAGAATTTGAGGGGAAAAAATAAAAACAATACCGGATTTTAAAAAAAGAAAAAAGAAAAAAAAAACTTGTACGGGACCCCTGCGTACGAGTACAAAAGTACGAATCCGCACTCGTATGAGGATGCGTATAAGTGGCAACGTAGCATTTACCCAAAAGACGCACCAGCATCGTACCAACATCTGTTTCTGACCAAAAACTGCTTGCCTTAATCTTCATTACCTGTAATTCCGTCAGGAGATCTTTGACTGAACCATTTCAGATCAACGTGTTTGCATACTTCATATTTTAAAAAACGTCCCGTTCAGCCAAGCGGTGGTCTCCTTCAATTATGGTTAAGAAGGACAAATTCCTAGGGGGGAGATTGTCTTTGATGAAATTCAATTTCAATACCTTGTGTTTAATAAGAGGTTCCTCTGCGAGTTGGTCTGTCTTAGTACTAAATAGCGAGAGGAAAGGAGAGGTGGTACCTAAGATTGTCAACTCCCCATTCACCACTCCCTGGGGTACAGATAAACCTACCTCCCATGTGCCATCCTTGAGTCTGACCGGTAAAAGGACGATACCTATCTTGTAAGAGACAGTATCCCCTGGCCTTTTGCTAGGCGATGTCTCAATCGTTGTCTCTTGGTTGTGAGTTCAGGGTCAAGCGGCGTAGCTAAAGAATGAGAGGGTAGCGAGGTTTGGGAGGTTTGAGGGGTTTGAGAGTTTTCTGCTCTTGCATATTCCTTTTCCTCTTCATACAGATGACAATTAGGTACATCCTCAATGAGATCCACCACTTGAACTGTCTGTTGTTTCAATGACAGTTTTAGCATTGAGTCCTTTTTCGTGGGTGCAGAATCATAAACCATCAGCTCGTGATTCAGATGAGGTTTCCACACATCCTCTCCTGCTGCTTTATCCTCTGTGCTAGTGGCATGGCTACTATTGTCTAGGCTTGCGGGCGGGCTTACCTTGGCTGACTCAGACTGGTGATTCACATCTATTAGTTGTAATTTATTAGTATTTTTATTTACATCCCCACTTTCCAAAAGGAGGGGAGGATGATAAAAGGTGTTCTCAATGTTCTTTTTTCCCAGACATAGGTTTGTTGAGCTTGTTGGGTTTGAACAGACTATCGTTCCATAGCATTGTGGCACAAACCTTAGCATCATAGAACCAAACTGAGTGGGGGACAACCAAAGTTGCTTGTCCCCCCTGAGTAGATCTCGTGACACGTGTATCACCCGATTCCCGCAAGGTTCGTGATGCGTATGTGGGTTATAAGGTCCAGGGTCCCACTCTATCGGACATTGATTGTGCTTTCTGGAAACAATGGACTATTGATCACGGGGAATCTGCAAATACATTTTTTCCCCGCTGAGCTCACATAAAACTTTTTTAAAACAGAGCTGACCTTTGATCTCACCTGGGTTTGGGGGCGGAAAAACCTGTTTAAGATGGAAGGGCTCCTCTTTCGAATCCCCTGGCTCCTCTTCCGAGTCCCCTTGTCCTACCGAATATGAGATTTGTTGTACTTTCTGATGAGTGGAAACTTCAGATTGGTTTTTTTTGCAGTGCTTTGTGTTTTCACACGTGGTTCTGTATTTGAAAAACTATTGTCAGTAGGTGCTAATTTCCTCTGTTCGTTACTCTACATTTTTTCCAAAAATACACCGTTCTGAAACTGTTCCTGCACTGGTCCTGTTCCCTGAGGAGTTTTCAAGGATAACCTACTAAGCTTCGACATACCTGGCACTGGGACGTTTGGAGGGAAGGAAGTCCCTTCACTACACTATTCTGAGTTTTTCGCTTCTTTCTCCAAAAGGGCCAGTGGTTGAAAACGAATGTGTAGGCCAGGTAGATAATTAGCTTCCCCCAGGAGTATGCAGTTAAACCTGGAGGAGACAGTGGATAAGAGTTTGACACTGATGTCTTCCCATGTCACGCCCAGTGGGGGACCCTGTAACAAGAATGATTCCAGGCTTTTGCTGTTTTCCAGCAACAAGATTAATTCTTTGAAAATTTGGAGTAAAAAATCAACAGACCAGGAAGGATGTTGAACTTATAAATTACATAATAATCGGTTTGCTATCTGAAAAACAACCGTTTTCACATCCAAAGTGATTGCACTTCCATTACCTCCAGCAGGCAGGAAAGTGGGGGGGGGAGCACAGGGTTGAATGGTTTCTATATCCATTGGTTCCGGATCAAAGGCGTCTCTTAGAAGGTCAATTTCCATAGGGACTACTTCAGACCCAGATCCGGATGCGCCTTTGCCTTGCTCTTCCTCCTGCCCTTTCTTTGTATCCTTGCCCTTTTCCACGCGCCTGTTTTCGTCTGAAGTCCTCGCCTGGCTATTTGCAACATTGTTTGCATTGTCTTTTTGCTTCGCTGTTCCTCTTTTTTTCACCTTTCGCCATTCAGGGACTGTTCCGTTCTTCGGTATGTAATTTATTGCCTTGGGACCCAGAGATCGCTCCACGCCGCGCGGTGGGGGAGTGGCCAGACTTTTATGCTTATAATATTTCCGGTTCCCCCCTTCGGTTCCTGCCAACGTCGTGTCACCTTCCCCCACAATAGTATCTTTTGGTTCTTGTTGTTCTTGCGACTCGCCTTTCCTCATGAGGCTTGACTGTGACTTCGAAGTTGACCCTTGACCCTGTCTGTTTGGGTCAGTGTGTGCAGATTTCCCCGCTTGAAGTGAGGGCTGAGGATGTTGAGGTTGTCCCTGCATCTGGGGAGATGGAGATTGAGGGGGAAGCCAGTCTGCTGGAGGGCAGGGAGATTTGGGAAAATCACTTCACCCTTCCCAAACCCAACCCACTAGTTGTCCTACGTGATTAAGGTCCTCACGGTAGGCTCATCCTTCAGACCCTGATACTACCGCGACCCATCTGTTGGGTCTTTGTGGATCTCTTTTGAGACACAAGTCTGGGGGGATCGTGTGCTGGTGGTGCTAGGGGCATGCATAATCCGTATGAAGATGACCGTAGGCTTTACATTTAAAATACCACGATCAAGATTTATGCGTCGTGTGAATCTGATAAACATGCCCACCCATCTTAAAGGGGATAATATCATCAAGTGAAAACAGTTGTTCTTTAGGGAGATCTAAAGCCAACATTAAGAAGTCATCCCTCTTGGCCACATAGGATGGTAGTGGGTTGATGAAGTCCACAATCTTGAACTGTTGCCCAAAATCATGGATGAAGGCAGCTTGGACTGTGATTGGGATGTGTCTGAACTCGACCCAGCAAAAGTCATTCATCATTTTCTCCCTCTTCTCTTCCGGTTCAACTTTCTTGGGCATCCACTGGTAGATTCTGACTTCAGACCGGTCCCATAACAATTTTTCCCAAGCGTTTATTCAAACCTTATCCTTGTCAAAAAGGCTTAGTACAGTGAAGACCGTAGGGGTGATTGGTTGAATTAGGAAGACTTTTGTTACCCCTTCCAATTCATCCCTCAATGATTCTAACCTCTTATAGATAAACTTTATTTTGTCATTGACCGATCTGTAGGTTGCATCATCATAAAAAATCCAGTTACTGGCATGTTTGGTATACACCGAATCACGTTGAGTCATTTTGTCAGGAGGGTAAGACTTCATTAGCATTTTCCTACCTCCTTACTCGATAACCAGTTGTTCCGATGGGAGAAGGAAAAGCGAGAGGAAGTAAGCCCTCACTTAGGAAAGGTTCCTGAGAGTGACTTTCAACTCCTCTGCAAGGGGTCCAACTGGACCAATCGAGAGACATTGAATGTTCAACGTTTTCTTTTGCAAAGATTCCCTCATTTTCTGCGCCCATAAAACTGTTTGGCGACCTAGGATGATTCGCGTGCTAGTCTGTTTTCATTCTGCGATGTTAGTGAGGGTTGGGATCTTTCCTGCATTCTTTCATCTTCAGTCAAAATCTCGCCATCACTTACTTCGCTCCCCTCTTGCATTATCAGGTCTCGTACTTCTGCAGGTTTTTCACTGCTAGTATTATAAATGACAGGGTGTGTAACCTTCTCCCTTGTTATGCTAGCAGGCTGCAAAGAAGAAAGTTTCGTAAGATTCAGTTCGGGAGCAGAGGTTGAGAGTGCTTGATGTGACGCTTGTTCGATTGTCCCCTTCCCCCCTATATATTGCGATGGGTTAGTGATCAGGGTGCCATCTCATGCATTGTTCGACATCTTCTTTCTTGAATCAATCACCTGAGTTGGCATGTTCCCTGAAAGTCCTCCCGTGTTGCGGTAGGTGATCGTCGCTCCCGGACGAGCATATGGTGTTGGGCCAATCTGTTTAATAAACATTGCATGGCGCATTGCTCCTTGGTAGAAGAACAATGACCCAGGCCCCTTTGCTTGTGGAAGCTCAGTTTCATTGTGGATGAGGGAGGGGAAGGGAAAAATGTAGTGTTCGGAAAAGACGGGGATATAGTTGTGTTTTGACACCGGTGTGTCTTTGAAAACGTAAACACAGATTTATCTGTATTCTTTATTGCACGCTTGTCAAGATCATGCCACTATGTCTTTCTGGCTCATTCCAGTGCTCTCTCTTTTTTTAAGTTTTTTCTAAAAGGATAAATTATTTTTTAAATAATTAAATCAGCGTTGAACCCAAACAACTTTGGAATGAAATCACAGACCCTAGTGCAATCTTGACCAACGTATGAACTATGATTCACTCGTGCAATCCTAAATAGCGAATGAACTGTGATTCACTAAAAAAAAAAAATGTGAATTGCAGCGTTTGAAAGGGTTTGATAGTATTATTCAAATTGGTTCGAAAGGCAGGATACACCCTAACTCATTTGGTATGTGAAGAGACTGGATGCAGTCTGAGTACAACCCTAGTGAGGAGCGATTCGTGACCAGATTCCTTCTATTTATGCTGGCTTGGAACCTAGAAGGCATGTAGGGACACAAGGAGAATGAGGCTTCAGGGAGATAAGGTGAAGAGGGGAAGGAAAATACCTGCTTAGAAATCTTCGAAAGTTTCTCTCCTTGAAGCCAGCAATTCACTAATCTTTACCTTTGTAGCGTCGGCAGTGCTTCTCTTTCTTCCTTCATTCCATATTCTTTGCCACTTCGGCTCACGTCCTTCCCCTACACCTTCACTGCTCCTTACGATTACAACGTTCGGTCAATGCGTCTTCTCTCCTTACTACTCTTCTCTCTCTCCTTTTGACTATACTCGTCAGATTTAGGGTACGCGATGTAGTTTCTCCTCAAATGGGTCAGGAGGGCGCCAGTATGAAAAGCAGGTTGTAAGGCAGAATCAGGATCCACCCCGCTGGCCCAAAGACTACGAGCAGAAGACGATGCTTCTAATCTTCCTACCCTTTTGCCTCAAATCTTTTACTTGCTAGTTACAAGAAAGAGGTACGTCGCATGTCTCCGTATCAGCGATCCCCCACAGTGTTAGATCAAAGCCACATCCTCTCGTGATGAACGAAGAGCTACTAAACACTATGACAGTATTGGGATCGCCGATGCCACGACATACCTTGATTAAGAGGGAGCTACAATACTGAGATCGTACTTATTAATCGAAATCCAGATAACGATAACAATAATTATGTCACCCCTACTTGTCTTTGCTTACTCTGAGACTTACTCCCTCCTATGCCTTGACAGACCATGATGAGAGTGAGTCACTCAATAATACTGAGATCGTGCTATTCAAGTGGTAAGCGAACTCTGGGTAAGCTTGTTGTTGTGTCGCATCTCCTTGCTTTAATTATTATAAGAACCTATTTTCTCAGTACGTCAACAAAAACTTGCACGTAAGTTGCTTTTATCATGCCCTATTACATACACTTTTCCTTCTCAGGGGCGCACTCCACAGGTTGACATTGGGTGGTCGTGACCCGACCCGACCGTACCCAGTCGTACTCGACAGTTCTGGACGGGTGCGGGTATGGCGTGATTAGTATGCACCGGGGCAGTTGGGTCTGGAAATCTGAGGGGGGGATATGGCCGAGGCAAGAAACTGTAGGGTGGGTGGGGCTGGGTGTTGACATAGTGTCTAGATGGTTACGGTCGGGCAAAGGTTTGCCTTGGTTCCGAGTACAGCTGGGTAGAGGTTTCACGCGGGTGACTGGAGGCCTGTAGGCATAGTAGGCATATTTGGCAAGCCTAGGGGTCAGGCCTAACCCTTTTTCTTCACTGGGAAGATAGTGGTACTACTGGGGCGCGCCCCTAGTATAAATTTGTCTCTGGCCGTCTGTTATTTGTCTGAGGTAGTACTAGTGTCAGACCGTACTATTAATTTGGCATGGCCCCAATCGTTTCATCCCATGGAATACAACATTCACTAATAGGCTCTGGCCATAATTGCGGTCAGATCCATCAAAATCTGGCTGTAGTTGCGGCCAAATGTAGACAAGAAAGTATCAATGTGAGTATCCCTAGCCACTGACCCATTGTCGGCGCCAAAATTTGAAGCGGAAATCTTTGGATGGAAGCTAAGGAATCCGACACGCAAGGCCTAAGTTTGAAATAAAGATAAAAGGGAAGACCAAGCCCGGGTGGTTGGGCACAGGTACGACTGGGCAGGATGGATACTAGGTTCGGGTGCGGTTAGATGCGGGTGAAGGGAATTTTGGCCTGGGTGTGGCTGGGTATGGGTAGACAATTTTTAGATCACCCTGGGTGGGTTGGGTACGGGTAAAAAAAAAAAAAAATTAGCGTGGGGGGGCTGGGTCTGGGTAAAAATAATAGTCTTTACATGGGTCCGACTAGATATGATACATCAAGGCTTGAGCTGGGTCGGATATGGGTAGGAAAAAAAATGGTTTTGCGACCTCTGGCACACTCCGCCTACTCCATCCATGTTGAGCAGAGTCAACATATGCAAGGTCGTCTACCGTGTTGAAGAGCACGGTGGCTATGGAGCAATTTCGCGGAATCCTACGAAGCGAAGGACTCAGAGCAGGCATGCACCTTCCCCCCTACCCTTCTCCTGCCAGGATCTAACGTGGTGCTATATCAACCCATGACGTGGAGACGCTAAGGGCCTCTGAATTCCGGCGCGCGTGCGTTAGGCGCTTGTCATGATTGCACCCCCCATTATTAGCCTTAGCATTATTATCTTAGTTTCTGACAAACATAAAATTTCGTCTGACCTTCCAAATTGATAGTTCACCCCATTTAAATTTAAATGAAACAGGGTGAAACCCAGGGGAACCACCCGAACCCCACAGGGTTAAGTTTTTAGGTTAAGGTACAATACAAGAAGGAATGAAATTTCCTACATTGCAACGCAGCCATAAGAAGTTGTGTATATGCTCAGAAGGTGGAGATGTTAGGCAGGTGATGTTGGCTGCCTTATGCTTAGGAGGAGAGGCAACTAGCATTGCAAAATTTAATCCGTTAGTTGAGCAGGCTGGGTGCGGGAGAGATACAGTGTAGTACTTCTTTTTTTTTTTTTTTTTTTGAGAAAAACTTTGGAGGATCTAATATTAGGGGGAGTGATAAGAGCATCCCCTCCTATTAGATCCAAATTTGGTTCACTCCATCAGAGTCCATCTATTGGTGGGGAGCTGCACCTGCTGGAAACTAGGTCCAATGTCCCTTTGAACATCTTGAGAATTTTTTTGGTTGATCTGTATAGAGAGAATCAATTGAATGAAATAATCCAGCACCTATTCACCTTTATAGGGCGCTAAATCTTGCCTTTAAAACTAGTGCTGAGACATACTAATAAGACATCCAGACAACCCTTGACTCATTCACTCATACCCAAACCAGGATCTAGGGGCAAGATTCAATGGAATGGGGGGAAAGGATCTGGAAATTCTGCTAGGGGGCACATCATGACAACAAGGTCTACAATGCGTCAGTCAAAAAAAAACAAGGAATAATTTTTGCACACTTCCACATCATATTCTCCCTGTACCCCATCCCATCTAACTCGTCTCGGTTTCCCCTCTTGAGTTCCCCCCAACCAACAACGACAATTTCGTCGACAAAGTCTTTGATATTTTTGAGAATTTCAGGTTTAGAGTGTAAGAATTGTATTTTATCTTTTATTTGAGTCTCAAGCCTTCGACGTCTTCGGTCGGGAACCCGACTCCTGAGAGCCCTTTGGCACACGTCCCCTGATTTTGGGGTAGTAAGTGTTAATTACCTCTCCACCAATAAATAGATACAAATAGAAATAACAAAACCACATCAACAAAATGCCAATACCAAGTTGCAGCTTCAAATTCTCATTTGATTGAGATATCATTTTGGATTTGTTGTTTAATTGTATCTGTAAATTTTGGCTCATTAAGTCTTGTTGCTTCCTATTCAAACGTGCACCTATTTAACTAGATAGCCAGAGGACCACTCTTCTCTCTATGATGATATAGATTCTGACCCTGAGTGAAGTCATTATGTGGTTCAGTTGTTCAGAATTCCAACAGGATAGCTCTCCAATCCCAAAGCCATGGAGTATGGGGGTTTAGTTGATATTATATCTTGTCTCACCATCTCCATATTAACCATATGGGCCACAGACATTGCTTTAAAATATGTTAAATTGTTTCAGGAATCTCTTAGCTGGCTGTGTTACATAACTTGCACCAAGGAAGGACAATGCCTTTTTGTTCCAACGATGGGAGATCAATCAACCAATCAATAATGAGAAGATATATGTGATCAATTGGCCATTAAAGGGAAACCGCTTTTGCATGTTCAGATTTCATAATACTGAACCATTTGATTTTCATAAAACTCTCTCTACTGATGTTCAGATGATTCGTCCATCTAGTCATTACTTTATCTTTCTAATTGATTATGAGATGAAGCATTCGGTATGTAGATTTGACTGGTAATGTATGAAGGTTTCTAACATAATTCCTATCATTTTTCATAGTTGAACACCATTTTTAGTTGATTGGATTTAAGGTCAGTTGCCAAATAGGGGTGTCTGGTCTGAAAGCTACCCATGTGTCCTTCAATCTCAGAGTCCTGATTTTGAAGATTAGATCCCTTGTCACCCAATTGGTCTCTTCCTGGTGTTCGAAAGAAGCATGCGATCCTCGGTGATATGAACAAGAGACAATAAGATAACACCACTAAAGAATAAATCCACGACATTAGCTACTCCGTATTGCCCTTTGCTAGCGACTGAATCATTGGCAATAATTTTATGACCTTTGCGAAGGATCCGAATCTATTCCAATGGCATTAAACCACCAGTACTTGGCCCAACTATTAATGTCGAACCCCCTGCGCGCCAATTTCTGCTGAAGCGACGACGTACCGTTTCATTTTTCTTTTGGTTGGCACTTCCACCCATTGAGGTCTGGTACCCCGAAGCCGTAAACCCGCAGGGCGTTAACGGGGAAGCGTCACGATCGATAGTTGGGCCAAGTACTGGTGGTTTAACTCTATAATGTTTTGGAGACCTTCTTGCGGGTGATGACAATACCGAAGGTGCTGCTGGAGATTTATCACCGGTTTTCGGTCTTTAAGTTATACATCCTGATTCCATATGTCATTAATTTTGATAACACCTCTTTTAATCCATCCTTTTCATGGTGAATCTGTGTCGTGGAGCGTATACCCCCTTGAGTCTCGGATCCATCTATTATTAAAAAAATGTTATAGGCGTACCTCTTCCCATCTCTCAAGGGCTATCTTGTTAGGCAAGGGTTATCATAGTTCTCTCCATGTTTTAAGTACGGTACTAATCTAAAATGAGTCTTTGCACAGATCCAGTGCAATACCGTCACATCACCTCACTATACAAAAACATTTGAGGACAAAACCCGAGGTAGACCCACCGCTGAAAAACTGTTAAATGTGCAACATCTCTCAACCTCTTTGATGCATATAGACGATTTTCTTCCACAAAACGCAAGTTCACATGCTTCAGAAAGAGCCTTATAATCAAAGCATCGAAATCTCTCATAGATCTCATACTTTTATCAGAAGAATTAGAAGGTGTTCTTCAAATAGCACAGATTTTCCCTCACAATGTCTTCCCTAACCTTGATCACACTATGACTGCAGTTTTATTTTCCTTCAGGAAAAAGCCAGATCAAGGTAAAGGTTTCTATAAATTAAATATATCTCTCTTAAAAATAACTAGTTTCAAGGCATAACTGCACGATGTTAGCTCCTTCAAAAGAAAACAGAAGGAGTAAATTAAGGATAGCATACGATGGTTTAACAACGACCTAATATTTTTGGGTCGTAAATTCAATGAATATACAAAACTGCTTGTTGAGCAACGCCATCTAGAGGAATACAATCTAAAAAAGCAACTTCAACAACTGCAAAATAAGAAGAGGATTCAGTGAATGAACCTCAACTAATTAAGATAACCAAAAAAATCAATGACGTGAAGTCCAAATTATTAAACTATATGGAACAACATTGACAAGGGATCAAAACTTGAGGCAAGTTAAAGGGATATAACACGGAATGGGTGATGGATGCAAGATTTTTTGCAACAACAAAAACTAGAACTTGAAACTTTCACGAACCCCGACAGAAACCAACACTCGTTGGTCGCCTCAACAGTGACATGCACGAAAATAACAAGAGACTTCTATAAAACCCTCTTTACATCATAATGTAGAAAACAACCGAGGGGTCAAAAAGTGAAAGAGGTATAAGATTTTTTAGTACCACTAACTAAAATTATTAAACGATCAACAGAAAACGATCCTCGAAAGTCCTCTCACAAAGGATGAAATCTGGTCGGCCCTTATGATGATGGAGGAAGGTAAAACTCAAGGAATCGATGGTCTACCCAAAGAATTATGAGAAGTCATGTGATATTACATAGCTCAAGACCTAATGGATTTCTATCACACAGTCTGGACCTCAAGTACAATGAGAGAGATAGTTGGACAAGGGGTACTAACTCGATTGTAAAGAAAAAGAGATAAAACAAATATTCGTAATTACGGACTCATTACTTTTATCACAGTAGTCTACAAGCTGACAACAAAAACACTCGCAAACCGTATATTGAAAGTCATAACTATCATTATTCATCAAATTTCATCCTGCTCAACGAGCTTTATTGAAGGTAGGAATATTTATGATAATATCTTAGTAGTAAATGAATTGGTTAAACTCTCAAGATAATCTAAGCGCAACGTAGCCTTCATTTTCGTAGACTTTGAAAAAACCTACGATCATGTTGACTGTTTTTTTTTAGATAAATGTCTTGAAAAGTTTAACTTTTGCCCTCACCTTAGAAGATGGATCGACATCCTACACTCAAATGCTACAACCAGGGTGATGATAAGTGGTAGCTTGGCTTCACCTATCGCGCTGGAATGTTCGGCGAGAAGAGGTGATCCAATCACTCCCTTTCTCTTTGTTATCATGATGGAGGCCTTAGCGACTAACTTAAGATGCAATAAAAATATTAAACGTATACAAGTCAGCTACATTACAGAAGAAGCTATACATGTCTACTCCTTGTTCGCAGACGATTTATCTTTCATAATGGACGTCTCTCATGAAAATTTGATAGTGATCAAGAGACTGATGGATACATTATTCTCCCTCTTAGATATGAAGATTAACTGGGGGACAAAAACACAAGATTGATAGATACATCATCAGGGAGTAAGACCTCCTGAATATCCAAACATCAGTTGGTTACCAATTACAACCTCAATTAGGGTGTTGTGGATCTCACTCTCAGCAAAAGGTAAACTAACAAGGAACAATGAATAAATATTCAAACCAGCCTTAACAAAATTGGAACCATAGAAAGATAAACAAACTTCTATTATAGAATGTTCGCTGGCTATAAACAATGTTATTCTAGCCTCATTCTGGTACAAGTCGGCAATATGGGTATTGGACAAATCGACACTTAAAACTCTACAAAGGCAAATAATAGCCTATGGAGAGGTAATCATGATTTCACAAACGTTATAAGTAGAGTAGTATAGCAGAGAGTAATTTAACCTAAAACAAAACAAGGGTTAGGTATCTTAGATCCTTTCACTCAAGCTATGACGGTCTCTATCCAATAGATCAAGTAACTACTTTTCAATCCAGAGACTCATTGGTTAACTCTAGCTGAATAACAGATCTTGAGACTAACATCGAAAGTGCCAGAAGTGACAGATCCATTGATATGGTTAGAAAATCAGCACTGGGTCATTCCAAGAGGAAGAATACGGCCCGCAAACTAGCTAGCGAACACACAATGTCAGGCCACAAGAATGGACATTAAAAATAACTCATTTTGGACGGAGCTTCTCAAGACTTTGTGTAAACTTCCATTATTAGATAAAATCTCTCAAAACCAATGAAAAAAGGTATGTCAACAACCCCTTTTTAATAACAGATGTGTAAGGAATCTCCGTGGAAAGGATATGTTAAGAATGAGATCCTAAGGATTAGGGATATCTGAAACCCAGAAACTCGAAACTGGTACTCTCTTGATCATCTCTTACCAATATTACGTTTTTGCAAGAAGACGACACAAACACTAGATACAATCACTGGAGTTATCCCGATAGAATAGATAAGGATCCTTAGAAAAAAAACACAACTCAAAGAGAGTGATTGGGTAGGTATACATGGTAGTCCCCAACAAATAGGGAATGTGGTAGTGGTGAACGGCGAGGGATCAATTTTAATCTCCTTGTTCTCAATTGATCGGAACAATTGTCTAAAGGAAAGTCATACGAAGGAAACCAAATGGATCAACACTGACCAGGTCTTTAGGATCAGAGTTTTGAAGTACAAAAACAAATGGATTGCTTGCAAACCATCATGCGCAATTAATAAATTGACATTAGATCCAATTTATTGGTCATGGTCGATCCCCTTAAGGAAACACGGAAAATGCACTCGCAATATCCACTCATTGACAATCAAATCAACTTACCGAATGTTGAGGCCTAGATTGAACTTGAAAGAGCGAGTACAAACAAGATGGATGAAACATCTAAATGTAATCAAGGAAGATCTCATACATGTGAAGTGGTTCAAAACTATTAAGACTAAGCCTAAAAAAACTACATAATTACAATGAAAAATTATCCATCGATGTCTTCCAACAAATAATCGGCTAATTGATAGAACCTCGTTGGAAGAGAAAGACATTGTTCTACCTTGGTGTAAACTATGTTCTTCTATGTTTCCCTGTGTGTATGAAAATCGTGTTGAATCCCCGTTGAAAAACTCGTTAGACAGGTTACAAAGGGACCCGGATTATTTTTTCCGCGGGCTCATAATAATAAAAAAATAAAAAATATAGGGTTGTAGATCTTTTTAAGTTCTACAACCTCATATTTTTATTTTTATTTTTTTAGCTTTTACTATACTTAAAAAAAAAATCAAAAATATAAAGACAACGAAAAAATTAAATAAAAACAACAGATGAAATGAGTTTTTTTTTTTTCGGTTACAGAGTAGGCTACCAGAGTGACCCGGGTCCACTTGACCGGCCGCGCCAAGAAAATATAAAAAAATCAAAAAAATCTACATTAGTTTTTAATTTAAATTATTATTTTACATTTGGTAAAGAATTTCGATGTGATACTGAGGCAAAAGTTGTTCAATTTATTTTTCTGCAGAATACATTTTATTTTTTTTGGAATTTTTGCTAGGCTACCAGAGTGGCCTTGGTCCACTGGCCCGACCGGGCCAAAAACGAATTAAAAAAATAAATATTAAAAAATAAAAATTATTTTTTAATTAAAATTTTTATTTTAAATTTGGTACAGAATTTCGATGTGACCCTGAGGCACAAGTTGTTGAATTTATTTTTCTGCGTAATAGAGTTTTTTTTTTCGGATTTCTTGGATTTTTTTTTTTTTTTTTTGGCCGGGACCTTCCCTAGGTCCTTGCACGGCCGAGCCGCCTGGGAAAATAGGGTGACCCGGGCGGGCCCGGCTGGTAGCCTAGAGTTTTTGGATTTTTTTATTTTTTTTTTTTGGTTGGGAACTTCCCTTGGGCCTTGCACGGTCGGGCAGCCTGGGAAAATAGGGTGACCCCGGCGGCCCGGCTGGTAGCCTAGGTTACACAGAGATTTTTTTAGGGCTAAAAAAGAAAAAAAAAAAACAAATTAAAAATAAAGGGTTATAGACATTTTAAAGATGTACAACAATATATATATATATAATATATATATATATATAATATATATATATATATATATATATATATGTACAGGGTTACCTGACCTAACGTTCGGGGGGCCCCGCGCTGGCCCCCGAACGTTCGGGCGTTCGGGGTCCCGTTCGGGGGCCTAACACCTCCAGGTTCGGCCCCCGCCAAAAACTATTTCGGAGCTTACAAAAGCGTTTTTTTTTCTGAAGTTTTTGATGTGAGTTCTCTATGATGTAACCTACACACCTATGAATTTTGGAGCCATTCTGCTAAGCAAAAAAAAACATTAAAAATCGTCAAAGATGGGGGTGTCAAAACGTGCTCGCCCACTCACTATTTTGTTTTGTTTTCACTTTATTTCGGGACCTAAAAAATTTTATTATTTTTTGAAACTTTTTTAATGAGTTATTGATTATGTAAACTACATATCTGTAAATTTTAAGGGAATTTTTCAATGCCAAAATATAATTAAAAATGGGCAAAGATGGCGGTGTCGAAAAGGTGCTGGCACACTCACTCATTTTAATTCTCTTTTTATTTTTT
>BFEA01000459.1:121904-134421 GCA_003427395.1 Chara braunii | reverse complement strand
TCTCTCTCTCTCTCTCTCTCTCTCTCTCTCTCTCTCTCTCTCTCTCTCTCTCTCTCTCTCTCTCTCTCTCTCTCTCTCTCTCTTACTCTCTCTCTGTGTCACACACACACACACACACACACACACACACGAGCGCGCGCGTGCACACACACACATACATACACACACACACACGCACGCACACAAATACACATACAAGCTATATATATACATAATAATAGTGATAATATACATAAATAGAAACTAAAAAATAAAATTAATAAAAAAAATAAAAAATAAAATATTAAATATTAAAAATAAAACGTAAAACATTATAAACCATCAATTATGTTGTTCTGAAAAAATCTATGTTACCAATTGTTCGATGGGGAGACGTCTCCCCCCGACATCTCCGGAAGACGGTCAGGGGGGAGTTGTCCGGAAAATCGGACAACTGTTTTTTTGCCAAAAAAAAAAATTGAAAAAAAACAGAACAAAACGGGGGCGGTATGCACACCACTAGGGGACCCCCCCCAAAAAAATTCAGGCTGTTCAGAGCAAAAACGAAAAAAAAATTCAGATACCGTGGAGGAGGTGTGATGGTGTGTGGATAGAATGTGTGTGTGAGTGTGTGTGTATGTGGATGTCGCTGTCACTGCAGCTGCTGCATTTGCCGCAACGGATGGTTCACTACATATGCAGCAGCTGCTGACTGCACACACATACACACACATTTTATCCACAAACAAACACTACGAGTGACACGCACGTGCGCACACATACACACAATCACACATACACACTATTTACTCGTACACGCACACACACTGTCTGCACACACACAGGCACTATGTACAACACAGAGATGCACTGTCTACACACACAAACACACACTGACATCCACGCACACACACACACACTCACACTCACACTCACACTGGGAAGGAAACAGTAGCAAGGTCAAGGTAAAAGTTTTTCATTTTATTTTTCTGTATGACATAGTTTTATTTTTATTTCAAATTTTAAATTTTATAAAGAATTTTGTTTTATTTTTTATTTTAAATTTTATTAAGAATTTCGATATAACCCAAGGCAAACGTTGTTCAGTTTATTTTTCTTCATAACATAGTTTTGTTTGTTTGTTTGTTTTTTTTTTTTTTTTTTTTTTTTTTTTTTTTTTTTTTGGGGCGATCCAGGCTTTGGACAGACTGCCCGGGGAGGACGTCAGACCAGTTGTCCGATCGGACAAGCCCGGACGGTCAGGGGGGTCCCGAACGTCCGATCTGGTAACCTAGGAAAAAATCATATATATCCATATATTTGTATTTATACATATGCATATATATGTATATATATACATATACTAAAAGACTTCTTTTTACAACTACAGGCCTCAACTACCATTCCCTTTCTATACTATCCATCTTAGGACTTCTGGACCCTAGACAACCCCTCTAGGCCCTGTTAAAAAAAACCACGGTGGATCAGGTCCCGCACTTTTCCAATGATCCAACAAAATGCGACTCAACAGTCGCCCTGTAGGTCGGGCAAACCACCACCGCCTGAGGATTCTTATATAACTCTGACTCAAGCTATAGTTCCTTCTCATTCATGAGCCGCCCGGGTATGCCCTCCTGCACTCGTCATTGGTACGGAGGCTGGTCACGCATAATTCTAGCGGCCCGTGATCAACTTTTTACTTTGGCTGCTTCGACGCGTTCTCGTCAGGGAAATCTTCGCTCATTCTCACCCTTTTCCTTTACCCCCCATGCTGACTTTCTCTGTCGACTCTGTCCATCTCCTCGATTCCTTCCTCTTGAACTAGCGGTTGATTCCCTGTCTCAAGCGCTCCCCTTAGTTAACCGATACATCGTCTTTTTCTTTGGAGGGATAATCAATTCGCGCGACCAGTTGTGAAAATGAGTGGTCCTTCGTCTTCAGCTACCGGAGTGGTAAAAAAAACCATCGCCTCAAAACCCCTAATTTTTTTTTTTTTGTTCCCCTCGCATTCCTCTTGGGCATGAATGAATGTCCTGTCCCTTTCGAAACGATAACTTTTGGTTACTTCCTCCCCTGATAAACCAATCAAAGTGGGGATTGGTGAAAAAGCTTTAGGGAAATCTCACTGATAACCCTAATGTTTCGTCGACACTATGAGGTCGTTTACTCGAATTGGGACCACTTTTTTTTTTTTTCTATTTGTTTTTCCTTGATTCTGTATAAATATTTTTTTATTGAATATGAGTGTTACTTATCATCTCTCTGTTTTAAAATTTGTTATGTGTTGTGACTGAGTCGTCTCGTACTAGGAATTGACTTGTGCTACTTAAGGACTGTTATCCAATGGATGCTGCTCATGCCTCAGTGGCCATTGTTGCCATTTTCGCGATCTTCTTGGCTTTACTGACCTTCTTCATAGTCATGGAATTATCGACTCTTCATTGCACTGAGTCCGAATCATATTATTGTGCTCATAATTCGACGGGGAAACCGACGCATTCAAAGTTTTGCGCTCGCAGTTAGATTTGGAGTTGCCTGGACTTTGTTCTTTGTCGTCCTGGGTTCTATAATAAGAGTTACTTTGGATGTTGTCGTTGTTAGCAGTAGATCTGCCTCACCTTCATTATTAGCGACTTGTCTACTTCACCTCCATTGCAGTACTGGGGCAAGGAATTTTGTGCATTCGAAGTTTGGAGATCTTAAGTAGGATATGGAGTTGCCTGGGATTTTGATCTTTGTCATCATGGGTTTTATAATGGGGGTTGCTTCGACGTCGTCGTTGTTATCAGCAGATCTGCTTCGCATGTTTCTATGCAGGGGAGAGGGTGATGTATGTTTGGCACACCCAGGCCAGACGGGTTTCACGTGGTTTTCACTCACTTGTACCGTTATTTTTGTATTCTTAGCTATGCGGCTACGATCTTCGTCGATGATATTCTTCTTCTACACGTCGCCTCCTGATTGACATTGAAACAAAACAGCGCTCGATGACTCTATTTTTTGGTGAATGAGTAGTTGGCTAGCTGAGGGCTGGAATGGGGCCGCTGAACCCTACTCTAGCGTAGATTAGTCCTTCTCATACACACAATCTTCACACTTTGCTATACGCCGCCTCCTAATTGACTTGGAATAAGGGTGGCGCTTAATGACTCTGTTTTTTTATGAAGGAATAGTTAGTTAGCCGAGGGTTGGAATGGAGTTGTTGAACCCTACTCTTGCGTAGATTGATCCTTTCCAAACACACGATCTTCACGCTTTGATGCTCACTATGGTGGTTTGGTTCATCATACGGGTGCCATTTTTACTTTCCGGGCGTTTGGATGTGTAATAGTTTCTGAACTAAATAATGCGCCGAAAATTCCCCCCTTTTTTTTTCGCTTGTTGGTTCGGAATCCCCATTTTTTTTTTTTTTCTCGTTCTCCTTCTTCTTCTTTTTCTTCGCCTGTCGTCTTTCCCTTTCTTCCGTTTATTATTTTTTCGCTCTACTTGTGACATGTAAATCTGTGTAGGTCCCATACGTATTGGCAATATTTCGATTTAATCATGCCATGCTTGTTTGCTGGCATTAGGAAGCTTAGGATTTCCTTTCATAATAAGGATTTCCTTGGTAGGATTTCTTAGCACGTTTCTATTTCACTTGTTTACTCACTTGCTGATTCATTTTTTTCCCTTCCTTCATTGGTTACCTATGTAATGATCTGAAATACATGTGCATTTGTTTCTTTATTTTATGCATGTACGTTACTTACCCATCAATGCTTCCCTCTACCCTATCTCACCTTCCAACGGGTTGAAGAAAGGCTTTACCTCTGCTACTACAATTTTATAGACTCGGATAACGTCGAGATGAGAGGTTTCGCCTAAATGCAATCCCTTGGTGCTATTCTTTTCCTCCGAATGTCGTAGTAATGTCGGAATTGCTCATTATACCATGTATTACGTTTTGGCTCGTTTTGTTGTGAGTAGCTCGCTGTGATTTATTTCGCAGTAGCAGCCTGTTCTCTTAGCACACACACACACACACACACACACACACACACACACACACACACACACACACACACACACACACACACACACACACACACTAATCGTCATTGCAAAATAACAATACTATTTTTATTTTTATTTTTTGCATTCCTTGATCTTTTTCTTATTACAAAAAAAAAAAAAAACGAAAAATACATAAAATTGAAGAAGACAAAGAACTGCCAAACACCCTCCCCCCCCAAAAAAACCTCTTTTTTAAAGTTTTTTGCTTTTTTTTTTAATTTCGTCTCTTCGTCCTTTTTATGTTTTATCTTTTATTTTTTATAATTCCATGAAATTTGCAATGAACCCAGATCGTGAAGACAGTCGTCAAAAATGCAGACCTAGTAGATAAATGTTCATCGACTGATGATTACTTATAGTCTAAATCGTAACCAGACAGAATGAGATGAGGTAATCATGCACAGACGAAGAGAGAGGAGGGAGATGAGACAAAAGAGAGAAAAGTACAATGCCCACTCCTGCTTCGGGCTCCCTCCTGTACTACCACCTCAATAATCAATAGTCTGAACACGTATCCGAAGTAGCCTCAATGTGCCACGTGGCACGTCTAATCAGTCCCACATCAGCACTGGAGCAATGTCGACATGAAGACAACCAGGTACGTATTCACGAACTCTCCACAGTCCTGATCTCCTTCTAAAGTGATGATGAAACAAAACAACAATGCCGATCACGTAGTCTCAGCCATAGAACACGTGGCTGCAACCACGTCAGCCAATGATACACGTGGCAGCAGCCACATCAACGACATCGCATGGCAGCTGCCACGTCAGCATGCCAAGAAGACAGGAGCAAGTCAGCCACCATGCCGGACCAGCAGCACCTCGTTGAATCACAATACCAGCGTCGCAGCGTCAAGCCAATGTTGAAGTCAACGCGTGAAGTCAGCATCAATGCAAGATATAATGAATGTCAAAGCCAGAAAGTCGGCGCTTATATAGCGTTGACGCCGGGTCTGGACCCGGATGACGCATCCCTCAATCGTTCAGATCTCCATGTAAACGTGGACCCAGATTGTTCTTGAAAGCGAATTCCCTCAAAGTGCATCCAACCAGGGACTTGGGTGCGGTACCTTTGACTCTACAGTTGACTTTGACCCTTGAATTTCCTGTGTGCAGTGTTCGGTCACACAACCATATGCGACAGACTCAGGCCTGGGCGTGTCTTGGTCACACAGCCCAGCGCAGACCAACTCAGGTCTGCGTTGTCTGGGGTTGAGTTCTGAGACCAGGCTACTTAACAAGGTTATTAACTTATGACATTCCTGCCCGCCCATTTTCGAGTTCCACCGCAGAAGTATTTGAGACTTTAACCCTCAATCATAAGTAGCGACAATATCAGGAGGAGGTTCAAGTAGTTCTAGTTTACTAAACCATCTGTCCTTAGGTGCTTGAGTCTTAAAACGTACCTTGAACTTCTTCTGAGGTCGTCCACGTCCTCCCGTAGAGAAGTAACCATGCTCTATGATTCTGTCAACCTTATATTCGCCATCCATGTCTGGTGGAATCATAGAGGTCTGTGTGGAAACTCATTTCCTTCTACGTAAGGTAATAGTTTGGACGCATGAAAGACAGGATATGTTTTGAGATGAGGGGGAATATCAACTCGATAAGACAGTTCCTCTACATCTTCAATTACTTTGAGAACTTCCCAGGGTCCGAAATAGACAGGTAGCAATTTATGGGACACATCTTCTTCTAATGAAAACTCATTAGATTTTACCCAAACCAGATCACCCCCTTTGAATGTAGACGGTCGACGGTGCTTGTTGGCTTGTTCAATCATTTGTAGTTGAGATTTTCTTAGATTATCTTTAACTTTCTGAATGTCCTCCTGAAATAATATTGCGTATTTTCGAGTCCCTGGGGGCAACCTAAGGAACAGGTCCCGATTCAGTACATCAATGAGACGTTTAGGCATCCACCCTTTGTGAAGTGCATTCGGGGTTCGTCCAGTAGAAATGTGGGCACTATTGTTATATGCACTCGCAATTTTAGGTAAGTTATCGTCCCAATCAATCTGATCGGGTCTAATATATATTTGCAAAAGTTGCTGGCACAGACAGTTCATCTGTTCAGTCTAGACATCTCGATCCGACACAATGGTTTTAGGGAACCCATACTCAGTGACCCATCGCATCTGAAATTTATGAATGACAAGTTTCGTACGTGCTTCTGCCGGTAAGGGAACAAACATAGCGTACTTAGAGAAACGATTTACAATTACAATCACTTGACTATTACTATTGCGACTTTTAACCAAACTCATAAAGTCAATTGAGATAGACTCACCTGGTTCGCTTGGTATAGGTAATGGCTTGAGAAGTCCAAGAGGATTCTTATGCAACGGCTTGTTTCTCTTACACACTAGACATGTACGAACATCTGTAAGTACATTTTCTTTAAGGTCCTTCCATTCGAAATGTTCTATGACTTCAACATATGTTTTCTTGAAACGGAAATGACCTTCATAATCGTGACATTCCCCAATCAATAGACTCTTAATCTCTTCCTTATGAGGAATATACAATCTTTGTTCAATTTGGTCAATCACGAACAACAACCCGTCAGTTAGTCTATAATTGGGTAGTTAAGATGAATCTCGTATAAGGATATTCAAAATAGGTTTCCAGATATGATCCGTACCATATCCTTGACAAATCTGGTCTTTCAAGTCATTTCCAACATCTAAATAAGAGACAATTGCACCAAAGAAATCACTTCGTCTCAACAATGCATCTGCAACCACATTAGATTTACCTTTGATCGTTTTCAATTCAAAATCGAAGGTATCAATAAACTCAGACTATCGTACCAACTTATTAGAGAGCCTAGGCTGTGTCTTTATCCACTTCAGAGTGGAGTGGTCCGAGTACACAGTAAAATGCCTCCCTAATAAGTAGTGCTTCCACGTGTTCAGTGCACAGACTAAGGCGTACAACTCTCTTTCATAGGTGGAGTTGACAACCTTTTCTGACGACAGTCGTGCAGACATAAACTCTATGGGCCTGTACCCCTTGTCGTCATCATGTTGGAGAACAACGCCAATCCCATACTAAATTGCATCAGTAGTGACAATGAAAGACAAAGACGGGTCAACAATCTTAAGGACGGGGTAGTGAGTCAGACATACTTCAATTTTCGAAAGGAAGACTCACAATCCTTATCCCACAACCAAACGTTTTCTTTCTTCAATAATCTTCTCATTGGTGCAGCAATCAGTGAGAAGTTTATGACAAACTTCTTATAATAACTAGCTAGACCAATGAAATATCGCAATTCAGTAATAGACTTTGGTTGTGTTCAATCTCTAATTGTTGATATTTTTTTATCTTCCGACGTTAAACCTTCTTCGTTTACTATCTGTCCTAGGTATAACACTTCGGACTTTAAGTTAGCAAACTCAGACTTCTTTGAATTAATCTTAAAGTTGCCTTCACGCAACTTTCCTAACACCAGACGAAAATGCTTCTCATGATCTTCTAGTGTTTTACTATACACTAGAATATTATCGAGATAGACAATGACAAACTTATCGAACCATTGACGGAACAAGTAATTCATTGACCTTTGAAAAGTGGCAGGGGCATTCGTTAAACCGAAGGGCATTACCACAAACTCGTAGTGGCCATACCTGGTCCGGAAAGCGGTCTTATGTTGATCGAGGGGTTCTACCTCAATGTAGTGATACCCAGATTTCAAGTCGATCTTGCTAAAGTATCTGCATCCCTGTAATTGGTCAAGTAAGTCGTCAATGCGAGGAAGCGGTTCAACATTCTTAACAGTGACGACATTCAACCCGTTGTAGTCTATACAGAGTCGTAACTCACCTTCCTTCTTAGGTACAAACAAGACAGGAGCACTATAAAGAGAGGAGCTAGAGGTCGAGATAAATCTTTTACTTTCATTCCGAGATGCAACTTGCGGATTACTTTCTCGGATATGTAGGATCGCGTGGATCCGGAGTCCAACAGTGCACCTACGCGTGTACGTGCAATCTCTACGTCCGCGAGTAGTAGGTCACCCTTAGACTTAAATTTCTTAGCCCACAAGCTTCGTAGTGCCGCAATTCGTTACCAAGCTCGTCAAGAGAGTCATCCAGAGAGACAGTACAAAAGACAGGTTCAGGGTGTTTAGGACGATGGGCCGAAGAAGAACCATCCTTTGCCATGCGAGTCAAAGGGTTGGAAGGGTTAGTAGCCGCCTTACCTTCATCTTGATTCAAACCCTTAGACTCAGTAGGAGCAGATGCTACTCCTACTGACGGCTCGTTTTTGGGTTACGGATAAGTGGGCATCATGCAATCACATGCCCTGCGGTACCACACTTCAAACATTGTGCATTATCCATTCTTTCCTGCCACGTTTCTTGTGACAGAACCACCTTTTTCCAAGGTTCTCCGGCCGCAATCCTAGGTGCTCTGGGAACGAGCGTGGTTTCTTCTTCTTAAATGACGGCCGTGTTCCTCCCTTGTTGACCACGACAGCAATGACTTCCCCCTTCGTTGAATCACTGCTGTTCGCCATACCCTCGGCCTCCAATGACCACTTCTCCACGGTATCGTCATCAAAGACGACAAGGGTGTGGTCCTGGCGCTTTTGGCGCCAAAGTATCCGCTTACCTGTACCTGCACCACCACCATATTTTACAACAGACGCATCAAAATTCTTAAGCTGAGAAGTCATTTACTCTCGTTGGAGAGCCAGATTCTGAAACTGCCTATAATTATACTTACCGGACTTTGACTCTGCCACGAGTTGTCTATGAATGGGCTCGGACAGAGCACGAGAATAAATGTACAAGACTTGGTTGTCTTGCAGGTTCAATCCCGGAACCTGCAACAACCGATCAACTTCCCGAGACGATTCCACAGAGCTCTAATGTTTCTGACCAATTGTGGTGAGCTGGTCAAAGGCATTGTCGGCCGTCATTTTGTCCAAAAACCGTTCCTTGATCTTACCAAGGAACTGCTTGAGGTTCAAGGTTCCAACCCACTCCCCAATATCATCGAACCCTACTGCATTGGCTTCGGCTAGAACCCATTATTTTGCTTCCCCCCCAAGACAAGAAGCAGAGAAAGCAACTTGAGACTCAGGTTCAACAGGGGCCGTCCCGCAGTACATCTGAATTTCAGCAATCCACAACAATAAATTTTCATTTTTTTTTGTTGCAGAATGTGAAAGGCAATTTGATTTTGACATTTTCCTTCTACTTGGGTTTCTCAGGTTGTGTGGTGTGGTCCTTTTCCCCATTTGGAGACTTCGACGGACTCGAAGGTTCTCTTTTCTTCTCTTCCGATTTTTGAATTTCTACCTTAAGAGACTTCATTGCGTCTCCCATTAGTTTCTCTGGTTTTTCATTTTTCTCTTCCTTAACTTTTTCTATCACCTGGTTCTTTCCCTTAACCAGATTGGTGATTGTCTGTAATCCTACGGCCATATCATCAATCCGTGCAACAGTCTGGTCAATCTTCATTTCCAGGTGAGCGAGGTAAGTTACAAGTTGAGCCAAAGAAACAACTTGTTCTTCCCCTTTAGTTACAATAACAGTTTGTCTGATTTCGTCTATTTTCTGTTCTTGCTGTGCATTCCGCTCTTTTTGTCTTCTTAATTCCTCTTTCCTCTACTTCTCCCCCTCTAATGTTTCTTCAAGTTGTCTGATATTTTTGTCTATGGTTTCTTCAGACACAACCCCTTCTCCTTCTTCTTTTCGTTCAACAATCTTGGAGAGTTGATCCATGAGTCTTATCAAGTGCATGACGACACTTGATTAGTATATCCTGAACCTGAATGACGTCGGTGTCAGTCTTAACCGATTCAATAGCATCATGTAATGCTCTTAAATCGAACTGGCTCCTGACATGAGCCTCAACCTCATTACCTGCGTCATGAAGTTCAGAAATCAGTTTGTCCAAACGGCCAATCAAAACTTGTTTCCGCTCTTTTACTTGATGCTTAGTTCAGGGGTCAGGAGTCTCCTCGTCAAGAGCAAACATGAGTGAGACTGGATAAAAGAGAAGTGGAATAAAACGTGCGAGCACCGACAGTTTCAGAGAATTCCAGAGAAAAGACATCGTGACATGCGTCTGCTGCACAATAAATCTGTAATAAATTCCACGGCCGCACTGATCTACCACAACAAGATTTCAAAGAACTGAAGAAAAATAACAAATACAATTATTTATATTTCCAACTATTGCTGTTCTTTGTATGTTTGTGTGATGACGTCATAGACAAGAGTGTACAGGTACGACTTCAAACCCGTGTGATCAGGTACACACACAAGTAAGTACGCACAGCACCACAACACAGCAAACGCCAAGGTAAGTATGCCAACAATCAACAATAAACAATTTGTCAGCACCCTTCTTCCTTCTGCTGAGTCAATCAAGGTGTCAATGCGATATTGCACCCCTCGTGACAGCTGGCACTACAGTTGTCTAATCATTCAATCAGTCGTACCGCCGTCGTCTTCGGAGTACTGCTCTTACTTGGCAGCCACCTGCTTGCCACGTGTCATCCATGGCGTGCCAACAGAGCAGATTCTGCCACGTCAGCACATGGATATCCAATCAACCAGCGGTGGGGATGCCACGTCAGCAAGTGTGCGTTCTGTCCTTCTCACTTGTCACTTCGTCACTTCTTGGTGTGATACCGTTACTATACCAGCCAATCAAGTCAATGCCTCGTCAGCCAATGGAGCCAATGCCATGTCAGTTAGTGATCACCACAACAAGAAGAGTCAGAAGACTAGTATGATGATCCTTCCCCGCCACGTCAGCAATTAGTGTCATTATCCAAAGGCCACGTCAGCACCTGTTTGGGACCTGGTCGCATGTCAGCAACCTATGCAGCGTGTAATCGCCACATCAGCAGCCAGGTCCCTCGACGTGGCACATAGTATGCCACGTCAGCATGGGATCACGACCTCTCTATCGCAATCCAGGCTGGCACACAGTCACTCCTGGTCGGGATCCCGACTGCCATGTCAGCAACCTTGTAGGGATGTCCTCTGGCCAGCGAAGTCTGTACGTCATCAGCAACCCCGACAGTGTCTTCTTGCCAGTGAAGTTTGTGCCACGTCAGCATTCCCGGCGTATCTCTTGCCACGTCATCACCTATTCAACACGCGTGTGCTCTACACGTACCTACGCGCCACGTGGGGCATGCACACATGTACAATCGTCATCATCAGGAGAACTGCTCCGATACCAAATTGCAATGAACCCAGATCGTGAAGACAGTCGTCAACAATGCAAGCCCAGATAAATGTCCATCGGCTGATGATTACTAATAGTCGAAATCGTAACCAGACGGAATGAGATGAGGTAATCATACACAGACGAAGAGAGAGGAGGGAGATGAGACAAAGGAGAGGAAAGTACAATGCCCACTCCTGCTTCGGGCTCCCTCCTCTACTACCACCTCAATTATAATCAATAGTCTGAACGAGTATCCGAAGTAGCCTCAATGTGTCACGTGGCACTTCTAATCAGTCCCACATCAGCACTGGAGCAATGTCGACATGAAGACAGCCAGGTACGTATCCACGAACTCTCCACAGTCCTGATCTCCTCCTGAAGTGATGATGAAATAGAACAGCAATGCCGATCACGTAGTCCCAGCCATAGAACACGTGGCAGCAGCCACGTCAGCCAATGGTACACATGGCAGCAGCCACATCAGCGACAGCGCATGGAAGTTGCCACATCAGCATGCCAAGAAGACAGGAGCAAGCCAGCCACCATGCCGGACCAGCAGCGCCTCGCCGAATCACAATGCCAGTGTCACAGCGTCGAGCCAGCGTCGCAGCGTCGAGCCAGCGTTGTAGTCAATGCGTGAAGTCAGCATCAATGCAAGACAGAATGAATGTCAAAGCCAGGAAGTCAGCGCTTATATAGCATTGACGCCGGGTCTGGACCCGGATGCTGCATCCCTCAATCGTCCAGATCTCCATGCAAACGAGGGCCCAAATTGTTCTTGAAACCGAATTCCCTCCGGCCTGGATGCTGTCTGGGTACCTGCGCACAACAAGTGAGTGCATCCAACCAGGGGCCTGGGTGTGGTACCTTTGACTCTACAGTTGACTTTGACCCTTGAATTTCCTGTGTGCAGTGTTCGGTCACACAGCCATATGCGACAGACTCAGGCCTGGGCGTGTCTTGGTCACACAGCCCAGCGCAGACCAACTCAGGTCTGCGTTGCCTGCGGCTGAGTTCTGAGCCCCAGGCTACTTCTGAACAGGGTTATTACAAACTCATTGTTTCCTTAGAAAAAAAATATGGGGTTGTAGAGTTTGAAAAACCCTACAACCCCCTTTTTTTTTTTGCCTATTATTTTAGACGGGAAAAATCATGTAAAAACGTGGCTGTGGTGCGGCCGACCCCAGCCGAGGATGTGGCCATGAACATGGCCGCCCTCCGAGCCCGAGCCCGCGGCTGCAGCCGCAGGGGATACATTGTGTGTGTGTGTGTGTGTGTGTGTGTG
>BFEA01000459.1:56013-70405 GCA_003427395.1 Chara braunii | reverse complement strand
AAAAAAAAAAAAAAAAAAAAAAAAAGGTCAGACAATGATTGGGGCTTGGTATGTTTTAAATTTTAATGGGGTGTGAGATATACCGGAAATGGTAAGGTTTACCCCATTAGTGCAATGCAATGTTGCTTTGTTTGCTCCAGCACAGTTATGCCACGTGTCGGCAGCACGCTCGCACCATGGCACGCACGCTTGCGCTCGCCAACACAGTCGCGTAGCTCCCACACTGCGCTTCCACCCGCCAGCACCGCCATGACGCCTCCGAAATGAGCAGACCCTAATTAACCCTAACTTTGGTGCAAGCCATGCTACGGAAATAACCTTACTCAGTAAGCTTATTGAAAATAAGGGTCTCGTTGCACACATCTATAATTATTATCTTCTCCACATTTTGAAGGATCACTCGTCACGGGTTTAGAAGGACGAGAGAGGAGGAGGGGGGACCCGGGGATATGGCTCTGGTGCCCGCCAGAGCCACACGCCTGGATCCTGTCTAGGGTTCTGCATAACTAGCCAAAACTGGGTAATGGCCCCGGTACTTGTGGTGATAGTGTTTTTCTGTACAATATGTGGGACCCTGGACCCGCTGGTGATGCTCCCCACCAATAGATCGGAGCGTCCACCGAGACGCCTACTCAGGTGCTCTTACCAGCTCCCCTGCCAGGTTGGGGCTTGTTCTCCAAAAACAAGACAATAACAAAAAATAAAAAAGTTTTTTTTATTAATTTGCCCAAATTCGGTTTGTGGTTGGCAATGCGCTCGGCTCAATAAATCTCTATAGAACACCCGCACGATGCAATTTAGGGGCTGATCCCACCTCTTTTCTTTTTGGGAAGAAAGCTAAGATCTTCAGAGGCTATATGCCCAGCAAGTTCAGCAACCATTCTATCTCTCTGGTTGAAGATATAGTCCGATGCCATTAGGAAACTAGTGGTTGAATTGACCCGATTTTATTTCACCGCAGCAATCATGATCATTCTGCAGGACTTTTCCTAACGGTGCAGCACTATCTTGTGGCGCCTCGAGGATCCAACGGCCTGTACATCAGGGGAAAAAAAAGGAAGAAAAAAAACAAGGGCTGCATCTTTTGATTTTTGAAAGAACTACAGGTCCTCAAATCGCGGGTACGGAGGTGGCATCTTTTGATTTTTGAAAGAGCTACAGGTCCTCAAATCGCGCTCGCACTGCCACGTACTAGGCTGTTTCCACTTCTCCGAAAAAACAGGGCCACCTCTGGCTCTCGCGGAAAGAGGTTGGATCCCGAAATTTACCAAAAAGTACCTTGCCTATAAGAAGTGGGATCAACAGGTTTGGTGAGATGGAGCCGCACTGTTTTCTAGTTTTCCCTTTGGAAAAGGAAGATGGTCGTCAAAGCCTTCGGTGCTAGCATTGCTTAGAGCAGGAGTGCTGGCGATGGGAGGCAGTTCTCCTCCCCCGAAGGTGCTGGGGTAGGGTTTGAGGGGGTGTGGTAAGTTGGGACCTGTTGATGGAAAAGGAAGAGAGATTAGTTTTGATTGGTTGTCTGAATGTTGACAATATAGCTCGTTGGTGACCTCCTATAGATAGGTTTTTCCCTTTTGTGTTCTGAACAGTCTGATTACAAATCTGAAATATTTTCCGTAGAATTTTTTGCCGGATAAATCAATGGGGAATTTACGTTGTATTGGCTTGCTAACACTTTTCAATGATAATTCGCATAACTGTTAAAATCCAGGAATGGTTTTCTGTTTAATAATCTCCTAATTTTGGTCTGAACGATTCTATTTAATAATCTCCTAATTTTGGTCTAAACGATTCTTGGGTTCAGGAATCAGCGTCGAAAGTCCGTCTGGACATCCAAATTGATTTCTAATTTGTTTGATTTCTAATTCGTCTCTCTATTTAGTGTCTTAAAATATCGTGAGTCCGGTTTTGGACATCTTAGATAGTCTCTAAATTTTGGTCTGGTGGTTTAAGATTCATGAGCGGGGATCGAGGGACCTTCTAATTGATTCTAATTTTCAAAAATTTTAAAATCTTTCGAAGTAATTTTCTAGTTTAGAAAATTTATGGTTGTAAGCCCTAACTTTCTAGTCTGTGGATTGATGGCTAGGGTTAGAAGGGCGGGGTGGGGTGACAATGGTCGGTGCTGGAGCAGTAAGTTCACGCTCTGTAACCACGGAGCTTGAGAGGAGATTCTGGAACATATCCAAAACTTTAACAAAGGCTGGCTTGGGGGGGAACAGGGAGAAAAGATAGGGAAGGTGAGTTGGGAAGGTGCCCAAGCAAATGATGATGTTGCCTTCAACAGAAACTATAAGATTCACTTTAATGATTGGAGCGCAGTGGACCCCATGATTCCTCTACGACCTGCTGCGGAATTCCCTGACCTCTTTCCCTCTAACCAGCAGTCAATGGTTCCTATCTCATGGTATGGCTCTGTATAAACTCAGAATGTGGGTATGTTTCCCCAACAAAAGAAGGGTTAGTCTGTTCATGTCTTAAAAAAAGGGCGGGGTGGGGTGACAATGGTCGGTGTTGGAGCAGTGAGTTCACGCTCTGTAACCAGGAGGAGCTTGAGACCATTGGAACTTGTTGAAGGAAGGCATAACTACCTTGCTCAACGTAGCTGAAGCCGGGTTCTGGTTTGTGCTGCAAAGTTTGTCTGATTTTTGTATGAAGTTCTCGAAATTTTTTGAATTCCGTAACTGCGGGGAGGTTGGTTTGAGTAGGGTGTGCACGGTGCAAAGGTGGATTGATGGTTAGGGTGGTAGGTCTGTAGAAGGGCGGGGTGGGGTGACAATGGTTGTCGCTGGAGCAGTGAGTTCGCGCTCTGTAACCAGTGGAGCTTGAGACCATTGAAACTTGCTGAAGGAGGGCATAACTACTTCGCTCAACGTAGCTGAAGCCGGGACAGTGACCCTGTAACATGGGGGCTGTGCAGCTAGGGAAGTTGTCGAGGGAGGATGACACTTCTGATCTGCTAGAACAAGCTCGGTCGGTTGGTACTGGGGCAGTTGGTGTTGCTCTGTTACCCTAGCGCAGGGGGATATGAGATCGTGCGCGTTCTGGGACGAGGATTGAATGCCTGGGCATTAATCTTTCCTCTGCTATGTGGGAAAGAGCTGGATGGTGGGAGATATCTTTCATTTTTCTAGTAGTTCCTTGTTTCATTTTCATGGAATTTTCTAACGACTTTNTGGAAATCGGGTCCAGCGTCCCTCACATTTGGCAATTGGAATACATTTGAAAACTGTACAACCGATAGTCTCTACACTAGCTCTGACCTTTAAGTTCTATTGTAAAGGACCTCTTCACCCTCCCATAAGGCGCCTGATGTATCAGTCCTATCTAGACCTTACAACAGTAAGGAGGGGTTGATGGGAAGACTGTCTATACCTCCCCCTCCTGTCCATCTATAACTGAATCTCTTCCATACCATGATAATGGCACCAGTGCATTCTGAGGAAGCGTGAAAAGGCTAGGGAACTCGTTGGCCGGACGAAGGGGTATCGATGGATCCACATGCGTGCACTCATTAAACCGAAGTTTGTAATCTCTGATAAGTTCTTGTTCTCCCTCCTTCCCTTCTCCCTCCCAATCCACCGGCCCTATTTTTCCCCCCTTTCCTCCCCCCAGCCAGTCACTGCTGAATTTTTGAAATTTTTTCTTGATTTCAGCTTTGGAAGAGTTGAACTGGATTTTCTCCTTTATCGTGATCCATTGATCGATAATTTCTGTTTGGATTTGCTGTTTTATGTTATCGTTAAACTCAGGTCCATCCAATCCAACATTTTCTCATTCAAAGGTGTTCCTTTTTGTCCAGATCACCCAGAGGACTGCGCTTCTACCTATGGTAAATAGATTTTGAGAGAAAGTATCTTTCTGTTCAGGTGACCAATGCTCTAGGAGAATTGCTCTTCATTCCCAGGGCCATTTTTCTGTGGTTTCTAGTTGTACCCATATACGATCCCACCACCTCCAAAGCCAGATAGAGCCTTAACACTCTAGGAACAAGTGCTCTATTGTTTCTGGTATTTTCCTGCTTGGATATGCCGATTGGCAGAGTTTACACCACGGTTCTGCTATGCCCCTTTTCTCGAGAGATGACCTATCCATCAACCAATCATTGGTTGGGAGGCACCTGTGTACAGTCTGCCGCAGGAGAGATGATATCTTTGAAGGTTTGATCTTGGAGTCTTTGAACCATTTAATGTTCCTCAAATTTTCCTTGCCTGTATTCAAGTGTTTCATCCATCTCTCCTCTACTTTATCTTTCAGGTTAATTCTTGGTCGAATCATACGATAGGTTGATTTGACAGATAAGGTATGCAGGTGTATGCTGTGTTTTCTGTTGAGATTTTTCTTTGTTCCCCATGACCAACATTCGGGGTCTATCGGTAGATCTGCAATGTCAGTTGAAGGTCGAAAAGCCAACCACGACTGTGTATCCCGTGAGAGAACTCTAATTCTGAAGATGTTTTCCTTTGGTAACAAAGCTGGATTGTTATCTGTTTTGGTGTTGAGCACGTTGTCTTTTTTTAATTCGTATTGCTAAATTAAGGCTTGTTTATCCGCTGCTATGAGGACTACATTGCCTACCATTTTTGGATTCCCTTTTATTACTACCCAATCACTTTCTTGGAACCTCTTCCCTCTCCTGAGTACTCTGATCCATTTAATGGGGATTAGATTCACTATCCTTTCTAGATTGCTTTGCACGTGGTGACAATGTTTTAGTTTGTCCTTGAAAATTTGATGAGGAATCCAGTCCCTATCGGTTTCATCCCAGATATCTTTGACCCTGGTCACTCCTTTTTTTATCCAGCCCTTCCATGGGCTGTAATTGCAATGGAGTGTGGTGCCATGATGATCTCTTATCCATATATTATTAAAGATAGGTTGGCGACTGATCTCTTCTCATCTTTCCAGGAAATGTGCATCAGGTAAGGGTAATTTCCTCCATGTTTTGAGGATGGTTGGCCATAAGGGATCTTTAGCAATATCTATCCTTTTTGCTGCCCTGTTAGACAATTGAGCCATATTTGTTCCTTGGGTTGAGCTTCTTGGTACAAACCAGTCTCTGTTTTCCAGCCACATGGCTAGGTCTACGTTCTCCTCTGTCTGTGGGGCAAGCCTCCTTAGTTGTTCCCATGCTAAGCCACTGCAGAGAGTTTGGGGATTGAGTAGCAATCTCTTAATCCATTGGATGAAGAGTGTCTTCGCTTGGAGTGTTGGGTCAATGATTCCCAAGCCACCCTTGGCTTTGGGTTGAATGATGGAGGATCAAGCTATTTTGTTAATGACCTTCTTATATTCGTGGTTACCTCTCCACAAAAACGTTGTAAGTTATTGTTGAAGGGATTTAGTTCACTTAGTGTCTAAAGCCCAAATCGCTGACTTGTACCAGATAGAGGTTAAGACCACATTATTTATCACCAATGCTCTACCCGTTATCGATGTGTGCTTGTTCTTCCAAAGTTCTAATTTGATTTGAGCGCTTTGATAAATATTCTCCTCATTGGTTATTGGTTTCCCTTCGCTTGGTAATGATATACCAGAACCCTTATAGGACTATCATGGGGGAGTCATTTGACTCGTGGTGATTCTGGTGGTCTAACTCCTTGATAGTTTATCCACCATCCCTGAGTTTTTCCCCCCCAGTTGACCTTCATGTAAGCTAGTCTGCAAAACTTATCCATTAATTCCTGAATTGCCTTCATGTTTTCATGAGATGCCTCTACCATCAGGGAGAGGTCATCCGCGAAGAGTGAACACATAGGAATTACTTCTTCTGGAATGGATGTCACTCGTAGTTTCCTAATGTCCTTATTTTTCTTTAGGTTAGCCGCTAATGCTTCCATTACTATGATGAAGAGAAAGGATGCTAATGAGTCGCCTTGTCTCACCGATTACTTCAATTCAAATGGAGGTGCTAAGGTACCATTGACCATCACACTTGTAGTTGCTTTTTGATGCAAGATTGTGATTCATCTTCTGAAGCTATTCCCAAAGTTCATCTTAGCTAGGCATTTGTCTAGGAAGAGTCAATCTACATGATCGTAAGTCTTTTCAAAGTCAATGAAGATGAATGCCGCGTTATGTTTAGATTGGCGTGCCACTTTGATGAGTTCGTTTATGAGTAGAATATTGTCTTATATGTTTTTCCCGATATAAATCCTGTTTGGGATGGATGAATAATATCAGCAATGACTTGGAGCATTCTATCTGCTAGTACTTTTGCTATTAATTTATAGACCACCGTAAGTAGAGTGATGGGGCGGTAATTGTGAATGTTAAGTTTATCCCCTTTCTTATATAAAAGTGTGAGGACTCCTTGATTTACTATCTCCCCCATGTCCCCTGCCTCCCACATTGCTTGGTAATAGTCCATTATATCTTGTGCAAGGGGACCCCACATGGCTTCCCAAAATTATTTGGGAAGGTCGTCAATACCCGGTGTCTTTTCTTCTTCCAAGAGAATTAGTGCCTTCAAAATTTTCTCCTTTGAAATCGGCATTTCCAAATGTTCTCTTTGTATGTCTGTTATTGTTTTGTTGAGGGGAATAAGAAATTCTTCTATTTCCTTTTCCTTTAGCTCTGGAGGAATAGCTGAATTTTTGGATGTGAATAAATCTTTATAGAAATCCCTAGCTATTTTCATGCTGGCCGCTGTGGAAATGGCTAAAGATTCATTGCAATTAAAGGGGTTCATTAAGGCCTCTATAGTGGTTCTACCTGACCTTACTTTAGCCATGGCGAAGAAGCGAGCGTCTATGTCCCCTTCCATCTGATGTTTCCTTAGTTTCCCCATTATTCTGAACCCTTGCCATCTGTATTCCATGTATTTAATTAGTTGATCCTCTAGTGATTGGATTTCCATTGTCATTTGCTCTAGATTTAGACTGTCGGTTTTTTCTTCCCTTTCTTGAAGTTCTTGGATTCTTTGAAGAATTTCCCGCTCTTTTTTATTTGTTGATTTTGGCAAGACTCTAGAATATTCATTGCATTTACGTCCTAGGAATGCTAGGCCGTTGTTGAACCACGTGATACTGTTACCAATGCATGCTTTCTGCGTTCTCCAAAATTCTCATACATCCTCCAGTTATTGGAGGAAGTTAGGATCCTTGAGGTGGGACGTATTTAGTTTGTGGAACCCCCTGCCCTGGTCAGGCTTTTTTCGAAAGGAGAAGACCGCCATGCACATAGCATGGTCCAGACCTTTATGAGGACTTCTAGGTAGGATACTTGCAAATTGCAGGTCACCCTGTAAATCTTCTGATATTAGAATTAGATCAATCCTGGACTTAGTAGGTTTGTTTGAATGTCTCCTAGTAAACCAGGAAAAAGACTTAGTGGTAGGGTTCAGTCTCCTGAAGGTGTCAAAGAGTTTGTAAGAACTGCAGAGTTTATATATAATTAGTTCGTCGGTTTCTATATATGGAGGGCATGGCGTCAGTATATTCCATCTGTCCAGGTTGCGATCCGGTGCCACATTGAAGTCACCTACCATAATAACTGGGATCCCTACCAGGAGGTGCGGAAGTAATGTCTAAAAAAAGGATTGGCGTTCCCCAACATCGTTAGGTCCATAAACATTTAGAATACTGACCACTTCTAATTCCAGCATTGCCAGTATATATACCCATCTTCCTTCCTGGTGGTCAGCTTCCCATATGAGAACCTCAACTTTAGAATCTGGAGGAACCCATATCGCCACCCCTGCGCTCCCAGGTTTGGGGGCATGGGCCCTATACGCCATATGAGGCTAGAATTCCTTGTGAGCGTGGTTGTGAGAATCTGTGTTCATTAAGTGTGTCTCCTGGACACAAATAATATCAGGCCACACCTTCCCTCCCACCCCTTTTAACATTTCCATTACTGCTTGGSRCTTAGAGTATTTGGYTGAGGCAATTCCGTTTACATTTAGGGATCTGAGGTCCAAGTSAGCATTTCTCTTGAGACATTTCCAATTTTTGTCTTTATTATAAAGGAGGTCTATTAAATTCACTTCCTCATTTTTACTCCCCATTTTACTGTAGTTTTTCCCAKGTCACTTTATCAAGAACTCCTCCTTTCTTGAGGGAAGCCTCACTCACTAGTTTGAGGAGCAGGGTGATGATATCCTCCTCTGACCAAAACTGATTGGGTTTTATTTTAAGGATTTGTAAATCCTTATTCATTTCTGAGTTCGTCCATTTCAGAGAGGGAGAGTCTGTTATTCTGCACTTAATAAATATATCACACTCTGCTATACTCTCCAGTCCTGGTGCTGTTGGTGAGGAGATGTATTCCCCTGTTGGGAATTTCTCCTTTATCCATTGGATTGTTTCCGATCTATCTATCAGAATGTCTGTTCCATGTAAAGTGATCTCCCCATAGTGGGAGGGGTCAATTACTGAGAGGCCCGCTTCCCACTCACCTTCCTTACATCTTACTGGGAGATAAAGTATACCAGATTTAGATAGGGAAACCTGTTCGTCCAACAGCGTGAGACGTGCTATGAGCTTTTGCCTTTTACTCGTGAGATCCGTCAGTGCCAAGTTCTGTGATGACTTCGAAAGAATATCAACCTGTTCTCCCTGCTCTTCTGGCACTCCCTCTTCCTGTTCCCCCTTCTCTACAGTCGACCCCTCTGTAGCTGTGACCACAGATTGCGGTTCCTGGCTCTTTCCTCTGCAATGTGGGGAAAGAGCTGGATGGTGGGAGATATCTTTCATTTTTCTAGTAGTTCCTTGTTTCATTTTCATGGAATTTTCTGATGACTTTTTCTGAATGTACTCGTTATGGGACGCTGGGCCCGGTTCCCAGTTTGTGCCAAATAGTGAGGATATGGTTGTATTTATGGGACGCTGGACCCGATTTCCAGCAGGTGCTGCTCCCCACCAATAGATGGAGCTTTCTTTGAAAAAAAAAAAAAAAAAGGTGGGATCAGGCCCTTAGAGGCGGGATCTAAGGGCCTGATTCCACTTCTTATAGGCGAGGCACTTTTTGGCAAATTTTGGGATCCCACCTCTTTCCGCGAGGGCCGGAGGTGGCCCTGTTTTTCCGAAGAAGTGGAAACAGCCTAGTACGTGGCAGTGCGAGCGCGATTTGAGGACCTGTAGTTCTTTCAAAAATCAAAAGATGCCAGCCCTGTACCCTGCACCGTGAAAGAAGGGGCCCTTGTTTTCTTCTTCCTTTTTTCCCCCCTGATGAGGCGCCACAAGATAGTGCCGCACCGTTAGGAAAACTCCCTTGATGTACAGGCCATTGGATCCTCGAGGCACCACAAGTAGGGCATGCGGGATCCAGATTTTATAACACCGAGCGAGCGGGATGGACCCTGCAAAACCGGTTCTTTTAGCTTTCTTTCCAAAAAGAAAAGAGGTGGGATCAGCCCCTTAGGGGAGAGAAAGAAAGAAAAAGAACAATGAGTCTCAGCCAACAGGGCTCCAGCAGGGGGGCAGTCTGACGAAGGAGATGGGGGGCATACATTTTCGGTCCTGCAATTTGAAGCTACCTGTGGGAGGTACCTTTCCTTCACATTACAACCTGGGCGAAAATTTAACGACTGTGGTGGCGGTGGCGCTGGCGCTGTAAAATTTGAAGGACAAGTCCTTCAACTGTTCTTACATCCGTGGTTGGAACATGGGGCGCGGTGCGACCACGCGTTTTCTGAAACTCTAACTGTAGACGTGTGCTATGAGATCCTAAGAACATGGGATCCTCTATTGAATGAAGTTCCCGGACAAAAACAAAAACAAAACAAAAACAAAAAAAAAAGAAGGTTCCCGGACAAACGTTTTTTTGAAACAACCGTTAATGTCAGCACGTAAAGCTGACAATTAACAATGATTATAATGATGACGATGATGACGCTGATGAAGAGGAGGAGGATCTCTATGAGCTAGGATCAGTAGAACTGTGAACTGTGGACTGTGAGTGCAAATGGCAGCATCAAGATTCAGTGGACCCCATTCAAGTGAAGAAGGTAAAAATAAGGGACTCAAATTTCTATGCCTTCCGAAAAAGACAAAGGAGGATTCAAAACAAATGGGCCTCATAAATGACAACGTACGGGCCGTTTCCTGGGGCCAAGGGCCTGGACCCACTAGCGAAGTATTCTACGACGTGTGTGACGCAATTTTATGGTTTTTTGGAAAAGGCTTTTTTTTTTTTTTTTTGCATGAATGCCATTGAATGGATCGTTTTCTGATTTAAAATGAATTGAAATGGCACATAAAACAAAGAAGAACAACTGTGCACCCGAATTCATGGGTTGGTAGGATCTCCTTCACGTAAGTCTTCATAGTGATGTACCGTGGCAATAAAATGTGTCTACGAACACATTCACGAGGATGAACAAGTAACGGGTATTGGGATACATTCGTCCCCATGTATCTCATGATGCCTCCAGCAGGCCATAGGACAGACGCAGAAGCGTTCCTTTCAGATTCACCACAATATTCAAATTTCACATGTCAAGTTCTATTTCTCAGAGCCAAAAAAAAAAAAAAAACGAAGTCTGGAAATCAACCCCACCCCTTTCAAATCCATAAAATCCAGGGCCGAGGTCCCACTAGCAAAAAGGATAGGATCCAGCTCCTGAATCTGGATGTGTGTTAAGCACAGATGCAGAAAAGCAGTTCCATCTCGGTTTCCTCCACATCTCCATAAACTTGTCCAGATTCAGGCATTCTATCCGATCCTCTTTGCTAGTGGGACCATGCCCCAGACTCCCGGCCCACGCAAAGCCACCAGCCATAATGTCCGAATTGTTTGTTTGTTTTTTTTGAACGCATCTCATTGGACAGGAGGCAGGCATCTTTACAGTCCCCGCTCAGAAACTACCAGGCCGTCAAGATCAAATGTATTTGACGGCCGACGTGATCGAAATCCTGAACGGAGTGGTAGAATACCTTGCTAGTGGGTCCAGGCCCTAGGTCCCACTAGCAAAGAGGATTGGATCTAATGCCTGAACCTGGACGGGTCTGTGGAGAGTTGCAGAAAATCGTGATCCATCTGCTTTTCTGCATCTCTGCATAAACACATCCAGATTCAGGCGCTTGATCCAGTCCTCTTTGCTAGTGGGACCTCACCCATGATCTTAAATCCCCTTCCTAAGGTTCCCTTCGCTTGGGATTTCGAAAGATAAATCAATTTCATGAAGGAACCAGACGGGACCGGGGTCCCCACAATTCAACCCCGAATCGGCACCTCTGGCAGCATTAGCCAGTTTCACTTTTTTCAGGACCAAAAGGACCCGAAAGACGCCGAATTTTGGGAGATGATACCACTAGAACTGTGCCTGACTGGAGCAGTAGTAGGGAGAATAGAGTCACTGCTAGAGTAGGATCCCTTTTTTGGGGGGAAAAGGTTGAGGTTTAGGAGCTGAGTTAGGCTAAAGGGTGGGGGAAGGGCAAGAAGAGGGGGGGAGGGGGGGGTAATGAAGCAGCGTGGGACGGAATAGAGGGTAAGGGAGAGATGGGACGATCTGAGGACTGAAGAAAAGGACAGTGACAAGGAATCTACAGAGCTACAGATGCACAGGCCTAAAAGGGAGCGGCCTGATAATGGGCCTAATCAGCGGCTGGTTGGAGCCAGGGGCCCTGGCTCCCCGAAAATGGTTGTGCCAACCAGAAAGATAATAATAACTTCCTACACTATCATGAGTTCTTTTTCGGGCCTGTTTTTCCTGGATGTCTGCAACAAAACACGTCCAGATTCAGGTGCTTAATCCAGTCCTCTTTGCTAGTGAAACCCTTGGCAATGCCCTCATCTTGCATTCCCTTCCTAAGGTCCCCTTTTCCTTTTTTTTTCTTTTTCTTTCTTTCTTAAAACGTCCATGATGTTGTAGAGGCCAGTCACTGAGTACACAGTGATCACCTGGAGCAGTAGGCCGTGGGTGTCCTGGAATATGTGACCAACTCCCATGCCATCCTCACGTCAGTACTCCTAGCGCACCCCCCTATCCCACTATCCTACCTCAGTGTGACCAGCACTCAGGACCATAATTACCCTACTAATAGGCAGGTAACTTGAACCGAACAACAGTGATAGGCACCAGCTGAGGGCTGATAGGTTGCCCAGCCCTGGTGGAAGCGGAATCGAACGAGCCCTGTCGAACGGGAACTTGGGACGCCAGGCCCAGACAATCTAGTACAGGCCCCAAGAGACTCTGGGCCCTAGGTTTCAGACAGGGTAGCACCCATTGAAGCAGTCTTACCGTCCTTCCCCTAGCTTACGCAAGGTCAGGTGGAACTCGGACTGGCCTGAGCGAGTTATACCCCTACCCTTACCCCAGGGTCTACGCCTTATATATAGCCACTGGACAGTTCTACGCGAATATCAGTAGGAACTCCGGTGGCCCATACCTGTCCCCACCGCAGATACTAGACCCCACCCAGTGACTAGACTCCCCCAGTCTGATAGTTGTGTAGTTCGCAATGTATGTGTATACCCAAAGGCTGTGTATGCTTCGTGTATCCATGTATGAAGATGCACAGACAGCACTATGTGTGGAAACTTACGTATGTAGCCTGTAGGCCATCTATAGTTTGCAAGCTATGTATATGGCCGCAGGCTATGTGTGCTCTGTGAATCAATGTATAGAGATGTATAGGCAGCATCATGTGTGTATCTCAAAGAGAGAACAGGGTAAGCTGGACAAGGACCCTCCCCAAGGTCCGGACCGAGCTCGAACCCGTGACCTTGAAACATGTAATCGTATGACTCTACCATGTGAACGACTAGTGGAAATGGCACGAACGTGTGATATGCCAGACTGGGGAGATGAACAGAACACCCAAGACCAACACCCCCAAGCAACCCATGTGAAACCCAGAACCAACATACAACACCATGAACAACCCTTGTACCATGCGTCAGCCCAAGGGAGTGTATGTCCAGCCGTGCGTCAATCTAAGGACCTGCTGGTGTCCAAGCGCAAGATTGCAATTGAGTTTTGAACCCGCAACCTCATACCACAATGCGCATTTCGAACCGGTGCTCTAACCACTGAGCCGTTGCTTGGGACTTAGAAAGATTAAGAGGGAAAAAAAAAAGATTCGCATTAAATTTGAAAATCGGACCCTCTTTTTGCTCTTTTCTGAGAGTCACTGTTGCAGCGTATCCCAGAGAGCCATCATTTACCCTAAAAAAAATGAAAAAAAAAGCTTAGAAAATGGGAATATGCCACTCTTTGCTCTCTTCCTGCCTTGTGCAAGTTGTCCTCTCTTTCTCTCAAGCTCCAGCGAGGGCATACTCTGAGTGCCCATGGGACTTGTTTGGTAGAATCTGGCCATAAGGCTGTTCAGGTACATCCTCCTGGGCGTTTTTCATAAAACGACCCCCTCTAGTTCATTTATTACAGTATGAGAGTTTGGCAGCCTGAGCGAGAGCCAATCTTTTATTCGTTATTGAGAGCCAATTCTTGACGTTCCACATCATCTGTGATGCTCCAGGTATTCTGAGTCACTTCCGCCAAAAAAAGAAAAAAGAAAAAGAAAAAGAAGAAGAAGAAGGCGAAGAAGAAGAAGAAGAAGAAGAGCTCCTGCATCATCCATTCACTTCCTGCTGGATCTCTCCCAATACTAGATGCATGATGGGGATGAAAGAGCTGGAAGATGATTTAAATTTTGAATAAATGTCAAAATTTACAGGTGGAAGTGGCCACACAAAAAAAGTGGATGTGTAGGCCATAGGCACACAAGCAATTTTTTGACTGAACCTGGCCGCAGTGGCGGTTAGGTACATTCCAAGATGTCTTTCTGAACCTGGTCTCCATCTTAGTCTCTCAGAATCAGTGGTCTGGTGCAGATCCAACGCCAGCAGGTCCCAGTGGGTGAAGATTGTTCTAGCAGCTGGGAGATAGGTTGGATGTTTGCCAAAAAAAAAAAAAAAGCTCGGATGTTTGGCATGTCCACTGATGTCTGGCGTCAGAAACAGATGCCATCAAATTGTATATCATTGCATTTGTCATCCAGAGAAAGTGTGTCTGGAAGAATGCTACAGTTACTGTATAAAAAAAAAGAAAAAAAAAGAAAGAGAATGCAGCAGTAGTAGGACTTAACTTGCTCAAACTTGATCCTTGACACCCCCTAGTATGAGGTGCACCTCTTTTACAAAACTAAACCGCACCCTGGCCGCCCCCCCCTCCCTTCCCTCCCCTTCACCCTGACCTTGCCCCCCTCTCCTAGTCCCCTCCACCCACACTTAAAAATTAAGAAGCATGCCCATCTCCTCTTGGTGTGTACACCAGGATGTCATTTCAACACCCACTACCACATGATCATATCTCATTTCTCAGGTGTATGATTTATCATCCACATCTGCCGCAGGAACTGGTTTTTCACAAGTGGTCGTCTTTGTTTGTTTGTTTGTTTGTTTGTTTGTTTCCTGAAGTTTGTGAACCTCTGTGCGTGTGTGCGTGTGT
>BFEA01000459.1:43704-54327 GCA_003427395.1 Chara braunii | reverse complement strand
ACACACACACACACACACACACACACACACACACACACACAAACACAGAGGGAGGAGACCTTGAAGGAATGGCGAGGGAGGAGGTGGTCGGAGATGGAGGAACTTAACAGGAGGGAGACAAACCCAGCGTGAGGTGGCCAATCACGAGAGACCGTTTCAAATGTTTGAATACGCTCCTAGGGCCTGCCTATTCTTAAAGTTTTCCGCAGCGTAGGGAGGGCAAACCGGGTAAAACAGGGTGCAGGAATGGCAGGCCCAGACCCGAACGGACATGTGCAGATTGCAAATCTGCGCCCAGGCAAAGAAATCAGGCCAAAAGGGCATTCCGCTCTACCCACATCTTTCACGGTCATTTTGGAAACTTTGAGGGGTATCATCTTTGCTTTTGCTTTGTTGTTTTTAAACAGTCACGACCAGTTAACACGAGCCTAAGTTGAGGAAGCTACGTTGAACTTCCAACTTGACGGCTCGCGAGCCTCTAAATGTTCTTTTCATTTTTAATTAGCCTTCCGCGTTCACCACCAGCGTCCCAGGCCTGAATCCCCAAAGCGTCATGGCCTTACCGCATATACCAGTAAACTAGAGACCCCGACATGCCTTTGGGTAATAGTACCAAGTTTATATCATCTCCACTTCCATCTGCATCTCGCAATCTGGCTCGCCTAGAATGTTTGTTACCCCACTGGGGCACTGCTCTCAGGGCCTCAGCAAACTTAACAGGGACAAACATCATACTTCTAGTCAGATATCAGATTTTCTTTTTGGTGTGTCTGATCTCCCAACTTTGGTCCGCAACAATGCCAACAAGTGGCCAATCATTCTTTTCTCAAGTTTGTTCTCCTTTTTGGGTTTAAACATCTGCAGGTGGCCAGCTACAATTGGAGGGGCTACAAGCATCCTACAAAAGTGCATGCCCCCAGACCCTCATTGTGAGAGCTCCTATCTATTAGTGGGGAGCTGCACCTGCAGGAAACCGGGTCAAGCGTCCCATGACCCCGTCATGATTCCCATGCACAAGGTCAGAGGGGAAGAATTACAGAAGAGAACAAGCAACATTGATTCCCCTTGCAAGGAGATTGAGAGAAAGGGGGAAAAAAAAAGAAAAACGATGCAACAAGTTGCCAACAACAACAACAATGTAGTAGAATGTCTACCCCTAGCGCTCAAAGTACCTGTACGACAGCTCTCGTCCAACTATGCTTCAATCAGGGCTGGGGAGGGAGGCGAGGACCTGCTTAGCCCTGATCCCTATAACCACTGTCCGGTCAGGTCACTAGAAAAGGGTGATGAACCTCGGTGGTAAGGGAGATGATGACACGGGTTACTTCGCCTATGTGATGGCTACCCCAATTTGTGTGCTGCCATTCGACCCGGAGGAATGGGAATTGCCTGGCAGAGAGCCCACTCCACTGAGTCTCTGGCAATGTACAGTATGAATGGGATATAAGCAGGCACACCGAGCCCAATCATCGGCCCAGACTGTACAAAATAGATGGAAGCGAGACTCGCAGCTGGCGGAGGAGGACCTGATGGAGATCCCTTGGTCCACCTACGCACACATAATGCCAACCTCGCACCCGGACTGGATTTCTACTCACTCTAAGGTGGAACAAGCGGGCCTTTTGTCCCCCTATCTGCTCCTACTGTGGTCACTCGTCCTCGCAACGTAGGAGAGCCAACCTGCAACACTGCCTGTTGGCATGTCCTATGGATCTCCAGGAATGGCAATGGTGGGACGCGCTCTGGAGCAATCTGAGCGGCTCCCCATTCCAGTGGGAGGTTGGTTTTGTTCTGTTCGATAAGCATCGAAATGTCCCGAGGACTTGGTCAGTCTTCCAATAAAATCTATTTAAACACCCATGATTGCCTGTTCTTATGGCCATCTGGAAGATGAGATGCTCCACCGAATATAAAGGGCACCCGTTTGGATTCTGTCGCACCAAGACGGAAATAGTGGAATCAATAAGAGCCAACATTATTTTGAACATAGTCAAAGCTAACAAGGTGCTCAACGAAGAGCTAAAGACACTTCCAGAACTGAGAGAGAGGCAGCTGGCCATTGCCACTTTCAGGAAGGCCTGGCTTGACCCTCACCGCAAATCGGCTGACGTTAGGGATGATGGGTCACTGGTATGGAAAAATTGGCTGGCTCAGGAAAGACAAGGGCGCCTTAGACCAGCGGACTGCTTCGTTACACCACTTCCGGGAAAGAATACTGGCGCAATGAAAGAGAACAGACTCGACTACTGCCAACACCACCACGAGGTGGCACCCCCGTTATCAGACTGTAGCCAGCCACCTCCTCCCACTTCCCCTCCCCCGTCAACCCCGGACCCACCGCCCCCACTTCCTTCACACCCACCTCCGCTAACCCCGCCACCACCACCACCCCTCCTCCCATGATCCCCTTCGCCATGGACCCCCCCGCCCCCAATGCTATCCCCAACCCACTCTCAAGAACCCCCCCTCCCGTCTGCTCTCCCGTCTCCTACCCCATCCCCACCTCCACCCCTCCCAATGGGCCCCGGGCCTCTTACTCCTCCACCACCCTCTCTGCCTATGCCTTCAACTCCCTTCAACCCCGCATCACTTCTAGACCTGCTACCGCTGGCCAGCCGGTCTGATGAAGCCGCATTTTAGAAACGAAGAGCGACAACAGCTGAACCAGCAGGGGATACAAGTGACTTCAGCAACGCCACAACGGGAGATAAAGGACCAAAGACTCTGCAATGCCTTCTCCATGAAGCAACCAACACCGCTCAACAGGGACTTCACGGCAAGGTTGGACGGATGGGGTCTCGTCCTCCTCAGTACAGGGGCCGAGGGTACATCCCCTCTGAGGCCAAGAGAGGAATCTGGGGCCAGTGTGGAATGGGGCCTCAAAAGGGATAGATCACAAGTAGTGACAGATAGTCAGTCCTTCTGCCATGAGTGAGCGAGAGATGTTATGAAACACAACTTTGTATTAATTGGGACTATGTGACGCCCAACCTCACGCCCAACGCGACTTCAACAGAAAAAAAAAACAAAATTTCCAAATCTATAATAATTAACTTTTTTCAGCTTACAATGAGTTGTTCATATGGAGCACACACCATATTCTAACTTTCTTTGCATTAAGACACCTTCACCGATAAACACACATTCGTTGAATGTTGGTTCAATACAACAACGTTAACTATATTAGAGAAACATTCTCCGAACAACTTAACCAGCATTCCTCTAATATTGGAAATGCCATTTATCAACTGTATATTCCACTTAGCTTTTAATGTTTTCAGGTTATGCTAGAATGTTGGGATGATTGTTACAAACATGACGTAACGTTCGAGCAACATTTCGTTGACCTTCTAAAAACAAATTAACATTTCGATATCATTTAACTTTTCATATGCAAAGAAATACTACTTAGTCGGTTCCATAATATAAATAAAACACGTACTTTCTTTATTTATGGATGTGAGGGAAGAAGGTGATAATAGTACATACAACTATGACGCTCAACTCTATCACAATAAATAGAAGCCTAAGTACACTTCGGAGGTCCTAGCAAATGAAACACTGCAAGCATTACTCATATCATTACAATCATAAATAAGTTCATAGGCACTTGTTGGTCTTAGATATTACTCCATACAATATTCAACCGAATTGCAAGACGAAGAAAAGGACTTATGCACGTACCATCTTAACATACACAGTACCGAAATACAAAAAAAAAAATAAAGCACAATTATTATATTCTTTCAAGTTCAACTATTTGAGGGAGAACGCGTTTGGGTCAGAGTTACGTATGTGGTGGTAATATCAATTTGAAACAATATGAATCAACAATCAAATTATATGTTGTGAGTTTCCATTACCATTTTTAAGTGTCAATATTAAACATGATGATCCTAGTAAGCATAAATTGGATAAATGATATACTTTTTATCTGTGTATCTTTTGAACGGAGAACGGGCGGAATTCAACGCCCGAACCTCCGTTTAACGGGCCCCTGGACCCCCGTTGAATCGCGTTTAACGCAAAAACGGGGGCGTTGTGTCGAATTCCGAAAAACGAAATTCACGCTTTGGGCCTCGGACACGTGTGCCTACGCGCCCGAACACTAAAACCAGAAAAAAATAAATAAAAATCACCCCCCGTTAACTTCCCCCCCAAACACCCCTAAAGGATCGAAAAACCCCTATCTGACCCCGAGCAAACCCCCTGGCCCCCTCCCCCTAACCTACACATTCCCAACACGACCCCCAACCCCCACTACACCTTACTGCCCTCAGTGCCCTCACACCCACCCCTGAACAACGGGCACTACCCCTACACCCCCACTACCCGGCGACCCCCCTACGCCCCCAATACCCCCGCCACCCCTACCCGGCCACCAGCCCACGAACCCCACCCTCGCCCCTCCCCCCCCCCCCCCCCCCCCCCCCCCCCCCCCCCCCCCCCCCCCCCCCCCCCCCCCCCCCCCCCCCCCCCCCACCACAAAACCCCCCGCCCTGTGCACCCCCCGAAACATCAGTTAGTATTCCATTCAATGCAAATAGAATCAACAAATAAGATAGAAAAAAAAAAAAACAAGCACCGAACTCTCGAAGTCATAAATAAATTAAAAGAAAAAAATGCAAGAAATGAAATTGAAAAGGAGAACAACAATTAAAGATATAAAATCACACACCGAAAAAAAAAATGGGCACGCAACGTGTATCACTTGTAACAAAAATGTAATGTACATGAAAAGTCATGAACGATGCGAAGTACCTGACAGGCTGACACTAATATCACACATGCAAAATGTAACATGATACAATGTATCCTACTGCTAATGCACTGGCACCACATATCGAAAAAAATACAAGAAACAGTAGTCTATAAGTTGTATCGTAGCTGCCGAGATACTGTACAGTCTATACTCAGTCTGCTGCAACCTACGGCACTCTACGAACACCCTACTGGCACCAAAATCATACTCTACGAACACCCTACTGCTACCAAAATCATACACACCAACAAGTAAAGCACGCACACTACCACTGATTGTCTGACAATACTGAGACAAGACGAGACGACTCAGACGACCAAAAAAACTAGGACCACACAACATGACTACGTACAGTGCGAGTAGGGGAGAAGTGGAGTGTTGGCCTCATCGGTCAACGACCCTTCTTCCCCTTCCCGCTCTGTCTCCTCATACCCCCTCGACTGCCGGATGTCGACCTCTTCCTCCCTCGTGAGGATGAAGGAGTGCGCGCAGCGGAGCGTCTAGATGCACGCGTCGGTGGAGGTCGTGGGGGAGGTGGGGGCTCATCGTAGTGGTCGTCGTCATCACCATCGGAACCGCTCCTGCTCTCCTCCTCTCCCCCCTCCTCGCCCTCATAGTCCTGGTCCGCCTCCCGCACAGCCGCATTCGTATTAGGATCATCCTTGTCGATGGTGACTGGGCCTCCTCCGTTCCTCAACACAACAACCTTCGCACTAGCCTCTGCAATGTTTGCTCACAGCGGTATCCACGAGGCATCCCCAACCCCTCTGCCCCCGAACTCTCTCCAAGTGCAGCGCCTCCCTCTGCAGGCACGGGGCATGGACGAGGAGGCACTCCACGCTTGTGTGGAGTCTGCTCCTGCACGGCACGCGTCGCTGCTCTCAGAGCGTACTCCAAGGTCTCGGTGGACACTCCTCTGCCGCGATCTCGCTGAGGCTCACAACCTGATGCCGGTACCTCCCTCGCCGCGGTCGTCCTGGCGCCTCCTCCTCCCAAGCCCGGATGAAGGCGTGTAGTGTGCTCCGTGACACGGCGGGTGGAATCCAAATCTATGTCCGTCCTCCCGAATATCGTCGTGTCACACACATCCTGCTGAACTGCTGTCGTATCACGAATTCTACATCTCCCAGGCGTGTGTGGGGATCGAGAGCCTCTGCCTGTGGGTGACGATGATGGATCACCTACAGGTGCTCTGGGAGGAGGGGGTGGCATGTCTCCTGTGCGTGGCGCTGTCTCCGTCACACCACCCGAAATCCCTGGAACATGTCCCACGGTATGTCCTCCGGTGGAGGTAGACCCAGACCACACGGGCGAAGCAGGACCCCATGGAACCGAAGGGATCATCTGCCATGCTGGATGCTCGAGCCTCCGGTCGAAGATCCGCCGCTCCAATCGAGTAACATCGCACACAGCCTCTCTCGCTAACTCCTATGCATCCAAAGGACGACGGACCTCCTGCAGAGCAAAGTGGTTAGGAAGACGTGGGGGCACAACCACCGGCTCGGACCCCAAATCCGTGATGGCGGGAGGTGGCACACCATGCACTGCCATCTGAACCACCTGCGACTGTCAGCCCATGGCCAAGTGCAGGCCCGAGAACGGAACGACTGGACTCGTCGGTGTCTCCTGGACCTCGCGTCGTGCGTCTATATCCCCCTCGACTCGCCGTTGTCCTGCCTGCACAGCCTCATCCACCACCTGAGGCCGTCCCTCCACAGCAACGTCCGCTGCCTCTGCTACACCCGGCATAGCCTCGGGGACCGGCTCTGCTGCCACTCCCTCCGCAACGTCCTCCCCCGCCACCACCCCACCCTGCACACAATCCCCCCCTATCTCTAGACGCTTGGCCTCCTCTACGGCCCGTGCGAGTGACTGAGCACGCGGGTCACTCGATGCCAAAAGTCGAGCCCTCTCTCGCTCCATGATGTCGCGTGCTGCATCTGGAGACTCAGTCGTCGTCSTCTCTCTCGCGGTCTGCGTCGAAGTCTGTCCTGGCGCATCGTCCCTCGATGGAGCCCGGTCCGTCGATGTCGCCCCGCCGCAACTAGGTGGAAGGCCCATCGACAAATCTAAGTCTAAGTGGGTCCCCATCTCCAAATCCGAAATCCTAAACCCCCTCGCCACACCCGAGGTCATACCCTCTATGACCGGATCGAGCTCCTCCGTGAGGAACTGCTGCATGAGGTGCTCGTCATCGCCCCCACGCTGCACCTTGGCCTGTGCGGCTATCTCCTCCTCCACTGGTCCTGGCACCTCCCCCTCCACTGCAGCTGCCGACGGTGCCTCCTTCTCCTCCACTGCTGCTGCTCCTCCACCTGCTCCTCCTGCTGCTGCCACCTTCCCCTCCACTGCTGCACCTCCTCTTGCCGCTGGTGGATCCTCCTCCAGCACTGATGCTGCTATCTCCTCCAGCACTGCTGCTGCTGCTGTTGCTGCTATCTCCTCCACCGCGGCTAAGATCGTCGCGTCCGGCACCACCGCTGGTGCCACTGAACTCTCCACTGCTGCTGCCGGCGGTGCCCCCTCCTCCTGCAATATCCCCGGGGAAGGTGATCGTAACCTCAGCTGGCGGACTGCCCCGCCTCTGTGGAGAAGTCCGCTCTGAGGCAAAGACGACCCCAACTCCGCCCTGTTCGTCATTGCCGTGGCCGGATGAAGTGGCGAGACGGGCGATGGTGGTGCAGGACTCGGAGCAGGAGGTGGCGGCATGGACGACACCCGCCTCGTCGGAGTGGGGGTCATCGCCTGCGCCTCTGGGCCGCCCGTGGAAGCGACCTCACCGAATGGGCCCCAAAACTCCTCCTCTCCCCCTCTGCATCTCCCTCTCCGCCCGGTCCGCCGCCCGTCGTGCAGTGTGTGCCCTCGTCTCCGCGGAGTCGGGATCCTCGTGCGTCTCGTCGATCTCGCGGGGAATGCGGAGCGCAGGGTCATCTGCCGCGTCGGGTACCGGCTCCTCGTCCGAGCCGTCCTCCCAGGGGTAGGGACGAAAAATGCAAGCACGTCTATCGAAAACGACATCAGCAGAGGGTGGTGCGGACGCCCCGATGGGATCCCGGGTAATAAGTACAACTTGACGGACAATCTCCTCCTCCATCATGCCCCTGCGAGTCCCCGAGCACACAGGCTCCAACTTGAGTCCTGCCTGGCAATCCAGCATGCCCTCGTCCCGCTGCCATGGCAGCACATAACCGCATCCAGCCCGCCGATACTCACTCAACCGCACATTTGCGGTGATCTCAACGAGTTGAACGACCTTCTCGAAGGCCAACTGGTTGCGCTTCTTCGTGTGATCGCCCTCGTGGACTGCCCAGTTCCTCTCCGCTGGAGAGGCGCAAGACCACATGTGCATCACCCGAAGAGCACAACGCTGCAACTCTGGCGCGCCCGACCCGAACTGAGACCACCAAGACGCGCACTCAATCGTCTCGCTGTCGCCACTGCACGTGCACCCACGAGCACTCCCCTCCGGCCCGCCCCAATCCCCGAACCTGCCCTGCTGAATGTGGAAGTCCTCAAACTGCCGACATGCAAGGATGTACTCCGCACCCTCCAGCTCGAATCCCGTATGCGTCAGCATGTACCTCTTGGGTTGCCCCACAAGCCAAGCATCGTACCGATCTACCTGGCCCGAAAAGTAGCGAACGTGTCGCGTGCGGGGGTTCAGTAAGAACCCTGCGCAGTGAGCTGGCTCAAGCATGTGCTGTGTGCGAGCCTGCACACGCTTGATGATCCGGTTGGCGAACGACTTTCCCAAAGGGGCGCATGCGTCCGTAACACAGCGGACAAGATCCTGCGTCCACTCGATCATGAGGGACATGTCCTGTCCTCCACGATCCATCCGCCTAAGCAACTCCATGACGGGCTGCATGATATGGACGATGGTGGCCACCCTCTGCCACCATGGATCCCATCTGATCTGTCGGCGCACCCAACGCGTCATGACGCACACATCGGCGTACCACGGGATGGAAGCAAAAGCCCACGCATCATCCCCTCGCATCATGTCCTGCAGAGTGTCCTGCAGGGCCAATAGCCTCTCTAGCATGGAGTAAACAGACGTGAACCTCGTCTCACAAGAAAGAATAAGCCCCTTGTCAGGGTTGTGCGTCCTAAAAAAATGAAGGGCGGCTTGGTGGGTTTTGAAAAACACCACCAGCACACGAGCGCGTGTGATCGCGTCCACAAACACGTCGCAACTCGTCCCCATGTCTGACAACAATTTGTTGCAGACATGGATGGAGCACAGGAGCCAAGTGATCCTTCTCAGTGCAGGAGGCATGGACGGCGAGGCCAATGCTCTTGCAACCCCCACATAGGCAGAAGCGGAGTCAGTGCATATCGCATTGATCTGCTGCGGCCCACGGAAGCTGAACTCGTGGAAGATGGTAACCCATTTCCAAAGGACATGCACTACATCGTCCGCCTCGCCCTCTCGATTGATCGTCGTGTACACGACGACCCCTCGCGAGCCAGCGGCAAGGAAATTCACGATCGGTGTCCCGTCTCGTGATTTCCTCCCATCGGAGAGGAGGGTGACACTTGTCACCCAGAATGGCTGCCTCACCTCCTCCAACTCCTCCGTCAACTCCGCACGGTGGGTCTCCACCGCCCGCATACTCGCAATCTCGCTGTGGTTGGGGAGCACAGCGCGCGGGGAACTGCCAGGCTGCTCAAGAAGCACCTGTTGATATGCCTTCCAAGCCTGGTTGCGGAAGGCATTGAAGGAGACCCCGTTGGAATACAGTCAGCGAAGGAATGCCTTCTTGTGGCGAGCAACCCACTCGCCACCGTAGACATCAGTCACCTTCTGTTGGCGAAGCTTCTTTCCTGTTGGGGTGGCAGCTGGATCACTTCCTCCTTCCTTCCTCTAGGAAGACCCCTCCGTTGCAGCTCCCTTGCCTGCTCGCCTCCACCAGTCCTCCAACCTCTCCCCAGTGCCTGGATAAAACTCTGGCACGTCCTCCCGTTCCGGGACTCCCTCCTCGCCCGGGCCACTCGCCTCGCGATCGACGTGGATCACGCCCTCCTCCGTCTCACCGCCTCCACCACCCAAAGTGGGGTCTGGCGCATCATGCCCACCATCTCCCCCGACCCCTCCCTCCACCTGATGCCGCCCCGCCTCTCCTCCCCTTGCACCACCCGTGCCGGGCACATCGAGTTCGCGCTCAGCTGCATACCTGGACACCCTCTCCATTTGATCGGCCTCGAACTTCTGTTGACTCCGTCGAGCGATCTCGTACAACGCCTCGTCGCTGACGTCCTTGCAGTAGTTTATCTGCGAGAAGTGCCTCGTGGCCTGAAATTAGGTCCCTTGAAAAACTTTGTTGCAAAACGTGCAACGGAGCATTATTACCCCCTTGTTGTCGACCTTCAGGCCGACAACCAGGTACCGATAGACAGGGGAGCGAGACCTGAATGTGTCCTGTACATGGTCCGCGGAAGCCTCATGCTGACGGCGCTGTGCCCTCCCCATGTCGACCACCCTGGCGAGGCAACCCTCGCTGACTCCCCCCGACCGCACCGCTGCAACCCAACACCTGTTAACCGCTGCCCGCCACAGGGTCCCCCGTCCCCCAGCCCCCCCCTGCAATCCAAACCTCCTTAACCGCCTCCCACGTTTGGGTCCCCCGTCTATCACCCCCCACCGTCTCCCCCGCTCGCGTGAACCCGTGCGCAGCCGGCCGAACCACCAGAAAGTTGCAGAAACGCACCGCGGGCCCGCGCGTTAAACTGCGTTTAATGCCGTTCAAACACGTTAAAACGCGTTAAATCATGTTTAACGCCGTTGAATTAACAATTCAACGGCGTCATTCAGGACCGCACGTGCCGGTTCCCAGTCATTGCCGCACACACTCCTCCGC
>BFEA01000459.1:29848-40818 GCA_003427395.1 Chara braunii | reverse complement strand
AAAAAAAAAAAAAAAAAACCTGATGCCAATTTTTTTTTTTTTGTTCAATGGCATAGGGTGCCATTGGGTGCAGTTCCTAATGACATCCGGATAGAAGTGTCAGGTGGCTATATATATATGGGGTCTGTAGTTCATTGTCTGGGCCTGGTGTGCGAAGTTCCCGTTCGACAAGGTTCGTCCGCTTCCGACATTCCAGAAATTCGTTATGAACCTGTCAGCCCGCTGCCACTCAGTGTCACACTGGATCGGGCACATTCCTATCCGACCGCTAATGGGACCATGCTCCTAGACTTTGTGGTTAGAGGTAAAAAAAAAAATGACGGGATTCAACGGGATTTAACGGGAATTCAACGGGATTCAACGGGATTCAACGGGGATTCAACGGGGACTCAACGGGATTCAACGGGATTCAACAGGATTCAACGAGATGGATTTTATTTTTTTTTCCACGCACGTTCAGCCACGTGTCCGAGGCCCAATGCGCCTTCCTCGTTGAACAGTATTCAATGGGGAGGGCCCGTTGTTCTATTCAACGGGGATTCAACGGGGCCCCGAGGGTTATTCAACGGGTAGAACGACGTTGAAATTTTTTCGTTGCACGTTGAATAGGCACATAGTTTTTTTTTTTTTTTTTTTTTTTTTCTCTCTCTCTGTGTGTTATGTTTTTAACTGAATGCATATGCATTCCTCTTGAACTCTCATCATGTTTTTGTCTCGTATTTCCTCCCGACTATTGTTGCAAGCCAAAGAAGGAGGATTGCCCACGTCTTGTAGTCTCTACTCCACAAGGACTTCCTCTCTTTCTTCAAAAATATCAACAAATCTATGATCATTGTTCATGCGAATTACTTCCTCTTTCTTCTTTCTCCTTACACAGTATAGGCGTTCCCATATATTTATGGAACTGTGCACAACAGTTTTATCTCTGTCGAGAGAGACCACATTGATCGTCACTTTTCTGATACCAGTCTTGCACGTTGTTATGATGGCTTCTTCAATTGTTCTCCTTTCCTTGCTTAATGGAGCCGTGCGTGCAGGTCGACTTCTTTTATTGATGTGACAATTCAAGACCATATGGGAAAATGCGAGTTGATGAAGGGTGCAACCACTCCGGCCCACGTCGTTGCAATCTTTGTACAACACATCTTGCACTGTGGTCTTGAACTCCATTGCGCCCCATGGTTCATCGCCTTTAATCCTCCATGACGAATCTTCAATCATTCTCTTCCGTATCTCCTCTCGCTTCATATCCAAACGATCTTTTATACTTCCACATAGATAGGGCAACCTTACTGCTATCCAAAAAACTCTAACAACGTCATAAGCAATCTCCCTTCTGAGCCGAGCGTGCGAATCACCGAAGGTCCTTTCCATCCTGTCATGCGATGAACAATATCTTGTGCCTTCGTGTCAAGAGAATTAACGACTTCCATGAAGGTTTCCATATACACCTCAATTGAGGGGTATATCTCTGCATCGAGTGCTCGAGAAAAACAGAAAGTTCTTGCCACGCAACGCAACAATTGCTTCATCATTTTAGAGTGTGCCTACAATGTCTGAAAGTCTCCACATACCAGCTCCTTAGGGGTCTTGTTCATCTTCACGTTTCCTTGGACACGCTCTCGCATCACTGTGCGCAGACACACATTTCAAGTGTCATACAAAAGTAAGTAAAACCACTGATGTTTAGTTTATTAAGCACTCACTTGACTGCAACCAAAACAAAAAGAATTGAAAACGAATAACATTTGTGGACACTCTCTTAATACATTTTCCCGTTATGCTTACATTACTGAAAACAAGATGATTCGGTTATGTCATTTACCTATTGCTTGCTCAGCTGCAAAATCCCGAGTTTCTTCTTCGCCATCTTTCGCAGTCTCTTCATCGTCATCATATGTCTCTCCATCCAACTATTTTGCGTGAACGTCCTTACTATTTTCATTGTATTCGTCCTCAGACTCTTCATATTTTATGTCTTCCTCATCTCCCAACTTCTTCTCAGCTCCCAGTTGTGAGGACGACGCTTGTCGGTTTGCATCACTCAGATATCGTTGTTCACAATAGTCACTGTCGGCTTCCATCTGTCGACATTTACCTTCCTTACTCCGAACATAGGCACGATGCATGGTTCCTTCAATATCTTGCCCACTTTTCATTTATTGCGCGCATCCTACGTTATTAACATCTAAGTTGCACGACCATGTCTAATTTCCGACCTACGTTTCATTGGAGATTGGAGGCAGCGACGATCAACGATTTCTTTCTCACAATCTTTGACCTCGGGGTGTGCTGTGAAGATTCCTCCCTCCCACGTGACACAGGTTCATCATCACCCTCGTCTTCAAGTTTGTCCTCGATTCTCAATTTTCTTTTACTAACATCACGGTGCATTTCCACTGTGTTCATCCTCCATGATTTCACCAATGATCTTCTTGCGCTTCATGTGCGCAAGGTCTCATTTCCTTTGCGCTTCCCAATTTGTGTTATGTCTTCTACCTTCTTATGTTCTTCTTGGTGAGCTCTCCGTGCGCCACCTTTCTGTGTTGATACTCGTTCGTCCACGTAAAATTTTCCTTTGTTGGATGTTCCAATTGCCTCCCGACCACGACCATCTTGGGATTTCTGATTATTCATTTCAAAAGAGTTTTCCGCTCACCCACATTACTCCTCACGGACAAAGCGTCGTTATTCCTGTCATAATTCACAACAAGACAAAGCAATACTTAATATACATTAAAAACTTTGTGTTACTTTCACCATTAGTTTTGTCTTATCCAACGTACTCAGATTCGATTATAATATATAGTTACATAATATATACTTGAATTGAAAACGTTTTTCCGTGCGTTCATTTGTTTGATAACGGCCCAATTAATTTATTTAAAAAACACACGATCGATTTTACTTATTATTTTATTTTGTTTTATTTAATTATATATATATATATTTTTTAAATACAACCATTGCAAACAATAGATAATCAGAATTCACATTCCTCGTGCATGTTACGTAGAGATTTATCCCTTCTTCCGGCTTGCCACAAATCTTTTGAAAACCACAATCAGTTTCTAAGTTGTTTGTGTGGTGCTTAAAAGAGGATATGACTCTGCCAAAGCCTTTATCATGATGCGACGTTGATCGCAAGGCTTCCTTGAACATAATTCTTTCAAAGCCTTCGTCATTTCATTTTTTTTCAGCAGCAACTCTGGATCATCTGCAATGGTCTGGAGAATACTCTCAACATTTCGGGTTGTAAAGACCCCGCAGTTAGAAAAGTTTCGTTGTTTTTTTTTTTTGACATGAAACCTCTTGAACACATTGTTCTCCAAGCCTGGTATGCCTGTATCGATGTGACTTCTTTGTTCCGTGAATACATTTCAGCCATGTGCTTATAAAACAGATGCGCAAAAAACGGTTGAATGGGTGGTCTGCCTATCTGTGCCTTGAAGTTAATGTGAAAAATACCGCAGTCTGTAGGAGTTGTAAGATGTTGGTCCTTCAACAAAGGTCATATATTATTTATTACAAGAACTGTGAAATGATTATTGTAAAGAATAGGAGTTATAACCACTTCCTTTTCCCACATCTTTCTCATACCCTTCGGCTTCTTCTCACAAGTTTGCACTATTGCTTCAAAATTAGGCGGACAATTGTCGTCAGCGTCTTTATAAATCCCTTGTACTTGTCCATACTATAACACGGGCAGCACTTCAACTTGTGAGAGGTCACCACTGCATCGTCTTAGTGAATCCTATACATAATGACAATAAAAATCAATGAGATTAGTTGTCAACCACTTTCCCGTCCCCAAATAATTAAGATCGTTCACTCTTAATATGAATGAATCACCACTTGTAGGGTGCCACGTAAATGGGAAATATTCATGAATTGTGTTGAGAGTCGATGGCGGCAATTTGTGCTCAGCATGATCTATTTCTCGTTCTTCCTCAATATCTGCATATAAATGCACCACTATGTCCTCCCCTTCCACCGTCACCAATGATGTGTTCAAATCATCATTAGCACGAATGTTTGTCTCTCCAAACCCGGATAGTACTACGATGACGCCTTCCTCCTTTGTTTCGCTGTCCGCAATCTTTACGTCATGATGATGAACATACATATCATTTATTGTGTTTGCCTCTACCCCTTGAGGCAATTCCATATCCATATTCATTGATGCATATGTCTCACCTGAGTCCGATTTAATACAACTTTATACACCATGATCTTCTGCAAGTGCCCGTTCACAGTAACGCTGCACACCATCTCCTGCAGCTTCAACATCGCAATTCTCTACCAGCACCACAATCTTTTTTACACTATGATAAACTTCCACATTTGGTATCATCATATGTTGCACAATCCCACCTGCTTTATTCACGTTCAGTGATTGTTTACTATCATCACAACCACATGCGTTTGACCCGACCACCTGTGGATGATGACGATCGATGTCCGGAATAGTGTTATGCTCTTCCTTTGCATTAACCTCCATCTTTTTTTCTTTTACCCATTCCATAAAAACGTCTACTGGGTCAGTGATAATACCCTCTAGTGAATGATGGTTCAGTACTGTTGCTCTGTAATCACGGTCGACTTCAGTTATGCGATCAGTTAGATCTTCTTTAATTGCATTAGGTCCCGGTGTTGTTTGTTCTTCGGTGGTGGATTTGACCTTCGATGTATCCTGTGGCATCTGCAATTGTCGTGTTGTATTTGGTATTCCATCATAGAGATTTTCTTTCGTTTCAATTGTGAATAGGTGGTTCGTGTTTGTTTTCAACAATCTCATCATTTGTAATTTTGTGGAGTGTAACTGTTCTCACCCGCTGGTTAGCACTTGAAATATAGTCTTCTGCATACTTGTTGCTTTCTTCCTCCACATTCGTTGTGCACGGGTCCTTACATACTGTTGTGCAAAACGTTTTGCTAGAGCTTGCTTCTACATTGACTTGTTCTTGGTCATGTTTTCCGACCTCCTGATTTTCAACATCTTTTGCTCCCATCTCCACACCCCTTATCACTCTTTCCGTGCTTTCAGATTGATTCTCCTTCGACAATCTCTTTCGCTGAAGCACCATCTCCCACAATGTCTCGTTCTCACTGTCACTTTCTGGCAACCCGCATTCCTCCCTTGCCTCCGATGATCGATGTGCATGTGCATACGCTAAGCTTCGTACCGGACTGAGTCCCTACGCACCAATTGATAACGTTATCATAGGTTTATGATGCATCATTTGTATCACATCGTCTGTCAATGTCTTTGGGAATTTAAGAATCTTCTTCCCTGCTTCGACTTCTTTGCTACGTTTGAACAACCGCCTTTGTGTTGTCGAGGACGTGCCACCACCCGTAACACCTTTCTTTTCGGATATTGTGTGCTTACCCTATCCTTTCACTTCTTTTACGCCCTTTCGGATATAGTGTGTGTACCCTATCCTTCTCACTCCTTTTCCTCTCCGCATTTTCAACTGCGCCTCGCCCTCTTTGTCTTTCTTCACTTTATTACCTTGTTGTGAGCACATTTCTGTTGCATTTTGTGTCATATCTGGAAATTTTAGTGCACTCGTTACCCTTGTTCGTGTCCCCTTTGTGCACATCCTTCGACTTCTTCCACTTTGTCTGACAATGTACCGGATGATCTGTTGCGCTTTCGAGGGAATGACGTGTCACCTATCGCTGTCGCATGCAGAGTTTGAGAAGCAGTATCGTCATGTGTTCCCATCAGGTTGTCGCACAATGATGGTAATTGTGTATAATTTTTGTTGTTGGTGATGTTTTGTCTTCGTGTTGATTGAAGTCCACCAACATGTCTGTTATTTACTCCATTGTTTCTACCACGCATGAATTTCATTCTTTTATTCTCCCAAAAAAACAAGGTTGTACAACCGTTTGACCTGCAGATTCTAATGCAACACACGCTGACAACATATAAGACACCGTATTCAATTTTCGAACAGAAACTTATACAATCATTCTGAATCTGTTGACAAAAAATAAGCCTTCTTTCTCGAGTGCATGGTTCATTTCATGATTAAAAGTTGCACTCTTGAAGTACGGCAGCAGATGCTCCGGTTGAATAATCGTACCTACATCGATGACGCTACTCGTTTGTGCGTCTCTCTGTCTTTCCCACTTGACCAATTTACATGTTGTTCGGTTGACGAAGTTCATCCTGCAATCTTTATACCATTGGACAAATGCACATTTTATTTTCGTGGTTCCTTCCTCTCCCCGATACTGGAGCACAAACAACAATGCTAGAGAAGCGTACCACACATCATTGCTGTCACCCTTTATACTCACATCACACCACACTTCGCGGTCGTGGAAGAAGTTTGTTGCTCTTGCGACTTGCACATCTGCTCCTTGAATAAAACCATCGTTTGTGCAGGCAAGTGCAACATGCGCTCAGAGACGTATGATGGTTGAGTCATCGATATTGTCGATACCTTGCTCTATTGTGTATGACCTCAAAGATTGCTCAAATTAATGTCTTTGTGGCAGGTGAAGCAGCAAGCGAACAACTTCGGGTGACATTGGTGTTACTTTTTTTAAAATATCACTATCGCTCAGTCTAAATCATCATAATCTCAGTGTTGCAAGGTCGGTTGACGCAATTACATTACGACCTGTTCTCTCTGCTACCAAAATTGCTGATCAATTCTTTTTTTCTCTAGTTCTCTTCCTTCTGACAACTGATAAGTGTTCTTCTAAAAACGTTGCTTGCTGGATGCGATGCACCATTTGTTTTGAAGGGCTTCTACGATTCGATGCTCTATAGGGATCTTTGCAGAAGCGGATGTGATTGTGCTCTCAAATATCAGCCGCAAAACTGTTTGTGATTCCAGATCGCTCGACGGATGCTCTGAATTTATTTATGTCGTGCATTTTAGCTATATTCCAATTGGACTTTTGTAAGTGGCTAAAACGACTATTCGTGAAATTCATATATTCAACCAAAAAAATATCGCACCTATCGAGAGACTGCTTCGTGAGTTTTGTGACGGAAACATACTGGCTTAGTATTGAAGAAACATTACGCACCCTTTGACAATGTTGCGTCCTTCTGCATTATCTAGAAAGGTGTGTACGATGAATAAGATGACAGTCATGACAACTTGATTCTGGTTCGCTTCAAAACGACCCTCACGAGTGAAATAATAAACTCCCGTTGTCACTAGAAATATAAGTTTTTAAAATATGCGGTTTGCTCTATTGATGATTTTCTTTAACCGAGCATCAAGCTCCCCAAACATTGCGGTCGTGTTTTGGAAAGACTTACATATATTTTTCAAATCCTCTACCATGTACTCGAAAATACCGTGATCTACAGTGTGCATTCGGTTCGGTTGAAGTGCATAACGGTAATCCAACATCAATACATTATTCAAACAACCCTGATAAAATCCCCACAAACCATTGACTGCTCCTTCCTGATGCATACCCCACTCAAACGTTGTATCTCTTGCTTGCTGGCGTGCACCAACATCGGTACCTTCATTAATATTATGCGTAATATTGTGATTCACGTTCTCGGTCCGGACAATGGTATTGCAGTCTATGTGCTCATGTAACTTCTCCGTTGACACGATACAATTTGGGCACCTACCATTCTTAACAAGAGCGATAAGGCATGTTTCTGGATGATCTTGCACATAGTTCAGTAGCAATGGATGTAAATTGACTTCTCCATATCGTGGGAGATCTAGTTGCATACCGTCATGAGAATGAGTTTTGACATCTTTCAGTACAATGCTCAAAACTATCATGAAGTACACGTCTTTTCCGTTGAATAAATGCGGATGCTTGATGAGTCAATCCCCGCTTGTGAGGCACGATATGAAGAATTGGCAAATACGCGAGCAATGTCGCATGTTCTCTTCTATCTGCGAGTGACAACATGATAGGGTAAGTACTCGTTTTCATTCGATCATCTACATGAGTTTTATCGGAATACAATGTGAATGAGACGACATATCTTACTCCTCCGTTACAATATAATCCCTTGTCGATCCGCACTATTTCTTGCGCTTCTCTTCAAAAACGTGGTGATTTCGCATTTTTTATCACTATCTCGTTTTCATCACCTATTGCCTCTGCTTCTAGCGTGTAGTTGCTATCACTTATTATTGCTCGTCTCAACAAACTCTCAAAAGCGACATCCCATTTATGCCACCAAAGAAGAGTCTTCGCTTCTATGGGCCAATCGTGTGCCCACATGTAAGTCTGCTGCCAAGAATGGTCTCTGTTCGTCTCACGTAACCAAGACTTGAATGTGCGTGAATTTTTATATGGTAGACGACCAATATCGAAAGAAGGGTTACGAAGAACGGAAAGTAACGCGTCAATATCTGCATCTTAATATCTCAACCCTCCTCTTGCTGAACATATGACAACAGTCAGACGATACTCTGAAGGGAATTCATTTCAATTTTCCACATTGTCTGCTTTTACGTAGTCATCGATGATTGGTCTACCATTCTCTTTTTCTTCCATGTTCATTGCATTTTCATCACCTTCATCGCTAGAAGATAAAACATTCATGACATTCTAATTATCGTCACGTGAGGTTTGCAGTGTTTTAGCTAAACAACCCCTTAACCTATGTGACTCCATCAAGCTTGTATATGTAAAATTGCGACCACAATCGTAGCATGACACAATGCTTCTGTCACGGTCTAACATTAGGCAACAGTGTGAATAAGATTTCGAATCCCAATGCTGAAAGATGTAATAATATGTAAAACAAACATAAATCCCCCAATACATATTAATGATATCCTCAAACTTATGAAGGAAAATATTTATTCATTACATTTGCAGTTGTAAAATAATATATCACTATTAACATTCATGAAAAAAATACGATTCTAACCATATCTCCGTCATCAGTTGCCTATGAAGAAGTAACATATCATAGATGAACAATTTTTTAAAACGAGCAGCGATTATAAAAGGTATGGACTACAAAAAATAATAATAATAATAAATTATTCTGCTCGACTATAGAAAACATGTCCTTCGCACAATGCGAAAATTTTAGTTGCTTCTTGCTTTATATGAGGCAATGTGTCCGCAAATACTCCAATGAAATTTGACAAGTATAAAAATTTGTGCCGTTTTTAATACAACATCTGAAATTGTCTACCTAACCATTTTTTCCCTTACAAATTTATAATCATCACTACTCATAATCGTCACTACTCCTTCCCTTTCTAATATGCTTAAAAGATGGAGTACTTTTTTTTTTGCCACTCACTAAGTCCTCCCTTGTCACACGACCAGCAATCTGCATCAAGGATATTGCGTCATCAAAATGTAGTCTTACATTTAAACCGCGAGCAAGCGCAACGCCTCCCTGTGCAACAAAACCCATCCCGCCTTTCCAACTTTCTGATACGAAAATTGTCAACTCTCTGCCAACCTACATTTCATTTTTTTCCCGCCCTTCGAAAGATCTTTACCTTTCGGATGCAAATAGGATAGCATTGACAAAAACACACATTGCCAGTATCCATCGATTGTTATGTCCATATAACAAATGATAATTGTCGAAGGACATTCTTCCAATACAGATGCTAAACGAAGAATCGCAAGACACCATCCTTTCTCCAGATTTGATGGTCCATCATTATGATCGTCCCAAAATTTTCCAAGTTCGTTGACATCATCAATGTCATCCATGTCCTCTTCACATTGTTCTCCCTCATTTTCACTTTCTACAAATCTCATAGTCTTCGGTCCTTTGTATTTGTACTCCAAACAAAAACTTAAGCATGCCAGAGGCGTTTTGATTCGCTTTCGACAATAACTTCTGAACATGTTCCCTTGCCTATTGCTAACATAGCTGTTTCGTTTTTTACATTGCATTCAACACGCATAAATTCCCAACAGTCTTCCAGAACTACTGACACATTGCCCATTTCAGAGCTCGCAAGGGCATCTAGGGACTTCACAAAAGCCTTGTCTGCTGTTAACTGTGAATCAAAACACTCTATTCTATTACATTATAAAACATCTTCCAATACTCCCGATATTTCAATCACACCGGCGAGAAACGTAAAAATCGTGTATGTACTACTTCGAGACGTACACAAATTTATCCATTCTGATAACATCACGTACCCACCCCCATTCACAGACACAGGGCAACCCGCACACAGATTCCACATTCTCTTTCTCAACGACCCTCCGGAAGTGAAGAAGCGTGAACAACTCAACAACTTCCGGTTTCAATACATCATTCTGACCAGGCACAAAGAATCCGTGACCTTTCACTCTCTTTTTCAAATCCGCTTTCCAACATCGTTTCTCATGTCAACCCTCTGTACGTAATTTGAACTTTTCGATTTCATTTTGATTTTAAAGCCACTCTACTAGGTTTTCAAACTTGTGACCTGAAATGTTGTGCCCCAGACCCCTTTCCACTATCTCTGTAGGTGGATTAACCTGTCTCACTTTTCACAAGACGTCTAACGCATGACACATCCTATCACCATTCTGTGTCATTGTTCTATCAGTGTCAATGCACACATCAAAATATGCAGGTATGCGATCTCGCACGATTTCCAACTTGGTTTCGGTTTCGTAGTCAACGCCTTCCTTCGCATACTTGAGCACCATCTTCCATGCACGTGTGCATTATTCAAGCGTCATGTCCATCTGCTATGCATGCACGTGGCAACAACCAACGTTGTCATTAACCACAATAAGCAATTCATCTTTCCCACTCTCTCATTTGTCGGCTGAAGGTTACAAATATTGCCCATGGGAGATCACTATACCAATGAGGATCATTCTATCCTATAAAAGTGTACATTCATATATATAAGTGACCACACTTGGATTATTACAAATCGATTCTTCTTGAAGTGACTTCAACAGCAACAACAACCCGACACACAAAGAAATCGAGTCATACTTTTGTTATACAAAAAGCAAAAATTGTACGATTGTCCAAA
>BFEA01000458.1:1329306-1344094 GCA_003427395.1 Chara braunii | reverse complement strand
AAATAGGCTGAAACGGAGTAGGGCCTGCAGACCCTCGTTTTTCAGTTTTCAGGCTGAAACGACCGGGGCCTGTAGATCCTAAGTTTTAGGCTTTTAGGCTGAATGTCCGGGACGGGTCCTACAGGGCCCGTGTGGCTACCCAGTATGCCACACACACACACACACACACACACACACACACACACACACACACACACACACACACACACAAACAGGCACAACCACGCTACCACACAGACACGCACACACATTACAAAGGGGGAAAAGAAAATTTGTGTGGCCGAGCACATTTTTGACCCGCCATCTTTGGTGAATTTTCAGTTTTCTTTTCCTTCGATCAGCCAAATGGCGTGAAAAATTTTAGGAAAGGGCCGTGAAACGATATTTGGCGGGGGCTGAACTTTGGGAAGCTTGGCCTCCTCACGTTCGGCCAGACACCTGAATGTTCAGGGGGCGAATGTTCGGGCGGGTAACCCTGTATATGTGTATATACAACTATATATTTGTGCAAGTGTGCCGCTCCGGCGCCAGATGGGTATCTGGGCATTAGTCCATGGAGAGAGAGAGAGAGAGAGAGAGAGAGAGAGAGAGAGAGAGAGAGAGAGAGAGAGAGAGAGAGAGAGAGAGAGAGAGAGAGTTTGGGGTTTTTTGAAAACACACGCACATATGATTGCAGGGTAGGTGTGAGTAAAGTCTACCACTTTTCTCAGGGGTATTGCTCACTCTGGGCGATGCGGTGAGTCCGTCTGATCCATCAGTCAAATGCATCCTGGGCAGACTTTGGGGGTTGAACCTCTCCAAATGACCCAGTGAGAGTGCGCTGAAACGGTCGGACACAGTGATGTGTTCTTTTGTGGAGTTATGTATAGTGAACATGACAACATGTGGAACGACACTGACCGTACTATGCATATCAAATCATTCGATGGACCTCCACATCCACGTCCATGTTGAAGAGCACACGCTCCCCACCACACATGGCTGAAGGGTACGGTACACCCGTGAACTATTGATCAACAGATCTGAGTTTGAATACTGATGAAGGAATGAGATGAACAATGAAATAACTTTAAATTAGTTAAATAACTCTGAAATTCTGAATGGCCTGGACTCGATTAGTTCAATGACTGTAAGCAGACAGGGTACCAACTGGCCTACTACCGTCTTCACCCGAATAGAATGCCCGGTCATTATAGCTGTATTTGATGCATTTTTCAGTCCAGATACGGCCATAATTACCGGGCGTTCTATTGGGGTGAAGACGGTAGGTCAGTAGATACCCCTGAACTGTTGAAATACAGAGCTGAGTTCGAACTCTGCCGGATGCAGGTGAGCAAAATACTAGTACTATACACAGACAGGACAGGGGGCGGCGGGAGAGGGCGGGCTGAGCAACAAAGGAAGTCTCAAGGATGCCTTTTAATTTTTTGTGTCATTTTGAAGAGAAACAAAAACTTGATGAGTGCCAAGCCAGGAATAGGGCTAGGGCCCGGTGTCCCTTACAAGTGAAAGGGCAAGCCACATGGGACAAGCAAGGCACTCCCGGACCGGCCAAGTTCAAACCAGGCTTACAGTTCCCAGAACCCGTCTAGCGCTTCAGGATTGGTCGGATAGATTTTGGGGGTACCCCTTCTTCTGACCCACAATTACCAATTTGCATTGGTGGCCCGTTTGATAGAATGTTTAAACTATAACCCACCAGTACCCCGGCCGTATATTGTCCTTGTTTTTTTTTTGTTTTTTTTGATGCAGAATCGTTCCTACTCGGTTGAATTGGGGTGCTCAATTCCAGCCCTGTTCATCCGAGCACGGCTGCCCGGTGTATGCGCCGCAACTTGCTCGGGAACTGTTTTTTTTTTTTTTTTTTTTTTTTTTTTTTCAAACAGTCTCAGATCATTTCAATATCCAAACGCGGGGTTGGACCTCACAATTCCACCCGGGGTACTGACAGCATCAGGCAGCTTAGCTTACAGGCTAGAGCCAGCAGAAAGTCAGTAGAAAGTCACTATACTGACTTTCCTATAATACTGACTTTCCAGTTCCCTAAGCTACTAAAAGGTGGCTTAGGTGGAGCAGAAACTTGAAGTAACACCGAGCAGAAATGAAACCAGTTCATTTGAGGTACTAGTTGATAGGAAGTATGGGAGTAAGACCTCTAGAATCTAGATCCAACGAAAGGTGAGCCAACCGGCCCTATAGACTAAATCTATAATCAGGACCTGAACTGGGACTAACACGGTCCAGAGGACCCCACCTAAGCTGTCCTAGCCTATTCCAACCTATTCTAATCCAACTCTAACACAAACTTCTACCTGGCACTCCCCTAGGTAGTCGCCCACAGTGGCCGTATACAACCCAGTGCCCTGGTTGAAAAGGGGGCACTCTGGCTAATTAGGCCAAGTGCCCTGCTATCCACAGGCCAACAGGCTAATCAGGACCATCACCCGACCACTATCGAGGGCAACTTGGACCAGACAGCAGTGACAAGCACCAAGGCTGGGCCAATCCCCCAGCAGCCCTAGTGGAAGGGGAAGCTGACGAACCTTGCCGTACGGGAACTTTGGATGCCAGGCTCATGCAATCTTCTACAGGCCCAATTCAGAGAGTCCACCGAGCAGGAGTACCTAAGCAAGGCAAGCCAGCGCCCATGGACACATCCTACGGTCCGTCCCCGAACTTATTGAAGGCTAGGCGGAGCTCAAGACTAGCCGGAGCGACTTATATCCCTACCCTACCCTAGAGCTAAGCGATGCGTTTGTAGACCCCGTCATATACCTGATAGACCCCCCCAGACCGGTATCATAGTTGTGTGTACAAGTGTGCCCAGAGGCTATGTATGTTTGTATGAGCCCGTAGGCTATGTGAATATATGTTCACAAGGCATGTTTGTGTCTGCCCGAAGGCTATATGTGCTGTGTGTAACTGTATGGCGAGATGTATGTGCCCGAAGGCCAGATATGTGTAGTACTATGTAGAGGGAAGAGATGACAGGCCAAGCTGGACAAGAACCCCTCCAAAGTCCCAAGCCAGACTCGAACCCATGATCTATGACATGTGACCTGAAGACTCTACCAGTTGAGCATCAATAGCAAACGGCACCTGTGTGTGATATGCCAGACTGGGGAGATCAACACAGCAACCACAAGCAACAGCGACAAGCAACCCACGCGGTATCAAGACCCGACATACAACACCGTGGACAACCCTTGAGTGGTGCGCAGGCAGTTTCTGTAATAGCTTAGCATGCGTCAGCCAGCCCAAGGGGGTGTGTGTCCAGCCGTGCGTCATTCTAACGCCCTGCCGGTGTCCATGGGCAAGGCTGCGGATTTGAACCCGCAACCTCGTACCACAATGCGCATTTGCTCTAACGACTGAGCTACATCGGCTGGACTCCACAGGCCAGAAACTAAACTGCCCTATTCAGGTACTGATCAGACAACTCGTAGTAAGGGTACTAACTGGGGAAAAAATGGATCCCACGCGTTGCCGCGGTGAGCGGGCACAGTACTTCCTCGAGTCGTGCCCGTTAATGCGCCACGCTTTTAGGAAACGTACGGGCTACTACAGGAGCGCCCAAATTCATCCAACTAGAAACGTTTCGACTCTTTTTTTTTCCGCGGCCCATACACCAGTACTTCCTCGAGTTGTGCCCGTTTTAAACCACCAGTACTTCCTTGAGTCCTGCCCGTTAACGTGCCACGATTTTAGGAAACGTACGGGCTACTACAGGAGTGCCCAAATTCATCCAACTAGAAACGTTTCTACTCTTTTTTTTCCCGCGGCCGATAGCTGGGCCAAGTACTGGTGGTTTAAAAAGCCACCTAGTTATAATTAGTCCCTTGGGGTACTGGTGGTTTAAACTCAATCCCAACCTTGAGGGGGAGTGAGACACTGCTTTTCTTTCTTTCCGGAACTCAATTATGATGTATATCAGGGGATACTGGACCCGCTTTCCAGCAGGTGTAGCTCAGCTCCCCACCAATAGACTGCAGCGCCCTGCAAGTTTTTGCGGGTGGAATTTTCTTTACACCACCACTACCTTTCTCATATGTGGGGCCGCCGGCCTCAAATTCAGATTCGGCCGACACGCGCCGTCGATGAAAAATATCGACGGCGGCGTGGCAGTAGTGGTGGTTTTAAAAAAAAAGGGGAAAATGAAAAAACATCCACTCCTGGATCCAAGAACCTGTTCTGCTGGCCTGCCAGCCAGTTGTTCAGAAGGTTTGAACTGTTCGTCAGAAACAGATGGATTATAAACAGATCATAGAGGGGAGGGCCTCACCACAGCGCTCACGAAACGAGAATTGTGAGTGCGTCTTCCCAAAGAAGGTGGAAAGATTCATTCCTTACTATGAAACACATCATAAACAGATCGTAAACGGATCATAAACAGATAGTGAGTTTGAAGCCTGCTGGATTCGATAATATGATAAACGGCAGGGACATAGGGCATGGCCTCCCCACAGCGCTCACCAAACGAGAAAATGTGAGTGCATCTTCCCAAAGAAGGTGGAAAGATTCAATGAATAGTAGCGGATGTATGCTGCCACCTTTCGGGGGAAGATGCACTAACATTTTTTTATTTACGTGAGTGGTGTGCCCAGGCCCTTAGTCCAGGTGACCAGGGGTTGCTGGCGCGCCTTATCATTCGCCAAATGTGAAAAAAAAGGCAAAACCTATGGTGGGTGATCTTTTTTTTTTTTTTTTTTTTGGGTGGGGAGCAGAGCACCTGCTGGAAACCGGGTCCAGCGTCCCTTTTACATAAAGCCTCGGTTGCTAAGGCTCGCAAGTGCGTTCGGCCTCATGTACCCCTTCCTCCTGGGCATGCTTGGCGCCCGCCACCTAGAGATAGACCACTAGATCCCCCGATCCGCATTGAGCAGAGTCTGCTGATGTTCATAAGGGGGGGGGGAACACCACCTGAGGGGAGGCACAGGGATTGGTCCTGTTGACATATGGTCCCTGATGCTACCGGCTGTCCCCTACCCCTAGCCGGTATCGCCCACCTGCAGTCGGGAGCAGCCCCCGCATGTTCTCTCGTGAACACAGTTTTGGCTGCTACGGGGTTCCCGGTATGCCTACAATTCGGAGTAGTAGCATCCACTTGGGTTGTTCTTTGCAACAAAAAAAAAAAAAAAAAGGGAGTAGTGCTACGTAGGTAGTGTGAGGTGTTATTGAGAGAAAGAAGAAAAAGAAAAAGAAGAGGCCCTAAGGTTCACATGCTTACTTTTTGCTGTTACTATTTTTAGCATAGCTGCATATATATATATATATATTGGACCATTTCTCGATTTATGCGTGTCATCCTTGCGCAGGGGCCATGCTAATCCTCTCTGTATCGTTCCAATTTTAACGGATGTCCCGAAGGACTAGGTATGATTATATTATGTTGCCTTTGGCGAGGGAGGACAAAAAAAAAAAGAAAAAAAAAGGAAACTGGCCTAGCTCAGTCTGTACACCTATTAACTGTTGAAATGTAGACCTGAGTTTGAATCCAGACGGAGGATGGACTTCTCGAATTAGCTGGGGGCGGTTCGTCCCACGTTCATATCTCAAGGCCGTTGCACTTTTTTTTTTTAACCAAAAAAAAACAAAAATTTAAAGCGTTGGACAAGATTCCTTTCCCTTGTTTCCTCCCCCTCTGTTGGAATGGATTCATCAATTATTGGGAAATAACGACAAAAGACAGCAAGGATCCAATCTGGTCAAGCTTTTTAAATAAATATATTATTTTATTTTTTTTTGAAATATGAACCGAAAAATGTCACAAGTCTCGCTCTTTGAGCCTTTGATTTGAGAGAAATGCAAGATGCAAATTATCAAAAAAGAGATTGCTTGTGAGAAATTGCTAGCGCTGGTGAAAGGGCCGCTTAAAGCGGGACACAAAACCAAATAATTGAAATAAATAAATAGATACATTAATCTGGTCCAGCCAGGAAAAGAGGTTAAACCACCAGTACATGGCCCTACCCTCTTCACCCGAATAGACGGTAATTATCGCCGTATCTGGGCTGAAAGTTGTGCCAAATACAGCTATAATGACCGGGCGTCTTATTCGGGTGAAGACAACTTGAGAACAACGATCGGCTCAATCCGAGAAATTCGAATTCGTAGGCTCAGGGCAACTGGGGACAGACCAAAATGGATGGCGGCGCCAGCCGACATGAAAACAAAAAATAATTGCTTCGCTGGCATTTCGGCAAAGCTTGCCATGCAGGGGAAATCTGCCTTGTACAAAAGAGGCTCGGACGTACTGGCATTTATTTATTTATTTATTTGAACAACCAATTCATTACAGTTATCGAAATGCTGATCGAGTACCAACGGGCCTAGGTCAGTTGGTATACCCATGAACTGTTGAAATACAGACTCAAGTTCGAATCCCGATGCAGTCAGATTGACAAAATTACATATTGCTGAATTACCTAGGGCTGCTCAGTTCAATGATGATATCTCAAGGCCGTTGCCCTTTATAAAAAATAATAATAATAAAAAAAATCCTGATCGAGTACTGGCGGTCTTAAACCACCAGTACCTGGCCCAGCTATCGGCCGCGGCGCTTCCCGTATACGCGCCGCGCCATTTGGGCTTCGGCCTGCCGGACCGCATTGGCTGGAGGCCGCAGGCAAAACGAAAAAGAAAATTGCGACGGCGGTTTGGCAGGACTTGGCGCGCAGCGTGCTGGGAGGCTCGGATTCAATAGCTGAGCGAGGTACTGGTGGTTTAAGTTGTACGAATGTAAAAAAAAAAACTTGTACGAATGTTCAACATCGTTGAGATACCAGCTGTCATGCCCACAGCTGGGTGTTGGGTGCCAGTGGACTGCAGCCAGCAACTGGATGCCTACAGGCTGGATGGTCCAACTCTTTACCGCAATTGGCCATAGCATTAGGATCTTTTTGGAAATAGTTAATGGATCTATAAGGGGTCCAACAAGCCAGCCTTCTCTGTGTGTGTGTGTGTGTGTCTGTGTGTGTGTGTGTGTGTGTGTCGTTGAAGTACCCCAAATTCTCTCTCTCTCTCATTTCCTCCACAAATCAGACAAAATATCCATCCATAGCAAAAAGGTATAGATAGCTACTATAATAGAAAATGCAAGGTTGGTCACGTTTGTGTGGTTCAACGCCAAGTGCCCGCACACCCGTATGCTGCAGAAGCGGCACACTTGCACATAAACATACATGCATATATTTATTTAGTCCATAAAAGGGTGGAGGGCAAGAAGCAACTTAGTACCCAAAACCGAGGACTTCACCAGCAAGAAAGTTCCGACCGACCCCATCCTCCAGAGATCCGAAAAATCTGGAGAGCCCTCGACGTAGGCCCACCCAATAAAGATAAAGGCAAAAGACAACATACCATGTGTGTGTGTGTGTTTGTGTTTGTGTGTGTGGACACTGCAGACATGCAGGGGTGGGGTGGATATCATCACTGCTATGGTTCTGCTTTTGTACACTGTGGGCCTCGCTGCACTACTCTTGAAAGGTGCAAAACGAGAGTGAATCTTCCGCAAGAACATGGAAAGATACAGCGACATGATTTTTGTCTTTTGTGCATTTCAAGAGTGGTGCAGCGAGGCCCTGTGTCATGGCTGAAGTGGTTACGAAGCCTGCCTCGAGCCTCTCTTTGAGCCAAGGGTGCCGGTTCGAATCCGTGTACAGTCACAGAGGGATCCAAGGTCATATAAGTACTGATCAGTCCCGGATGTACCTGTGAGTGACACCAAGTGCCTCCAGAAAAAATCAGCTGGAAATGGCCATTGCAGTGCGAGTATGCCCTGATTTGTTCAAATTGGAGTCTGAGGGAGTACTCACACGAGGACCAGAAGACCCTAAATCCCAAAAATTGAGTCAGTTTTCGGGTCACACTGGAGAGGCCCGCTAACCAAATGCCTCAAATGGTGACTCTTTTGTCAGCGGCCTGAGGGGCCATGGGAGGACCCTTTTTGAGACCACCTCCAGAGGTGGTCTCAAATTACCTTTCGTTTTTTTTTTTTTTTTTTTATGTTCGCGAATTGAGAGAATCGTAGACGAAGAAGACAGCCCGCTAAACAACTGAAAGGGCAGAAACATTTACGTTGTAGCGATTCCCATGCATTGGGATGTGGTTGCAGAGCTCATATGGTAGAGGAGTACGGTGCCGGGATCTCGGATCCGCAAGCACCTTTCCCAGTTGTATGTTCCGATGCGGCCATAAACGCGCTGCGACGTTCAGGGCTCGACCTACCAGATCGAAATGTGTGGTGGTGCCAGGGAAAAATATTACAAAATTGCCCTTGACTTCGTCTTTTATCGGTGCACAGCGGAACTGCGCGTTGGGAAAGAAAGGCTTGGAAGTACTGGTGGTTCAAGCACTGGCACCTCTGGCGTCACTGGAGGGTCACGTGTGTGAGGCCTGATTTGTGGAATGTCTGTAGACAGGCTCAGCGCGTACTCACACTAGCAGTATCTCAAATGTATCAGACTGCATTCACGGCCGTACCTGGCCGCAATTCTGTCAAAAATACGTAAAAGAGTCGTAGTGTGAGTATGCCCTCAAGTGTGCTGTTGTCAAACACATTTATCATTAAACCACCAGTACTTGGCCCATATGTCATTCGCGGGGCGTTGTCGTTAATGCCCCGGAAGTTTCGGAGGCTCGAGGTACCGGACCTGAAAGGCGGATGCCGCCAGCCAAAAAAATTTTTTTTTTTGTTTCGCTGGCAGGTCGGCACGAAACTGCGCACAGGGGCTCCGCATCGATAGCTGGGCCAAGTACTGGTGGTTTAACCCTGTGCAGTCAATCCCCTGGAAGCAGGGCAATCAATGCTGGCAGGCCTTCTGATGTACATTGGGACGGCGGACCCGCTTTCCAGCAGGTGCTGCTCCCCACCAATAGACCGGAGCACCCAGGACTCTTACTCAAAAAAAAGTGTGAGTATGCCCTCATAAGGCTTTCACTGGGGGTGAGATTCCCGTGGGACAAGGATTTTGGACCCTAAGCTTATGGTTTGGACGCTGGAGTGTCATTGGGTCTCGCTGCACTACTCTCCACTCCCCGAAAAATCGGAGAGTTCGTGGGGAGGAGCTGAAAAGCTCTCCGGATTCGTCATATTGTGGGTTCACCGCTGCACTAAACTCCGAATTCGGACAGTGCACTAGCAGACAGGCGTGATTTGCACTTTGTCCGCCCAGACTCCAGGTACACTGAGTCTCTCCGAATTTGGACCATTTTGGAAGGTCGGGCGGAGGCCCATCTGGAAAACCACCATGATGATTGCAGGCTGGGCACTCTTTACCAGCGGAGAGTGCCTTTCCAAGGCACAGCTTCTGACAGCTATCCGAAGGTTTTTGAGGGGCGTGGAATCGGACAGTTAGCGCGGCGATAAAAAAACTCTCCGAATTCAGAGAGTGGAGAGTAGTGCAGCGAGACCCATTGTCCGTGGAGCTTCGGGCGCATTGCCTGCCAGGCCCTCCTGTTCATGCGTGCTGCCTCGTTTGGGTCGAGTTGCAGTGCTTACATGTTCACATGGTAGGACGGTCACCGTCAGGCCTGTGCTTTGGGATGCTTTTTGTTGGTCGTGGAATTCCGTCACATATCGATCTCGGACCTTTGCTGTTTCCTTGCCTTGAACAGGGGCCTCGCTCCACTACTCCGCCACATGCACAAAAAGACAAGAAGTATGGCGGTGTATCTTCCATGTTCTAGAGGAAGATTCTTTCTCATTTTTGCACATTTGGTGAGTTACTCTAGTGGAGCGAGGCCCCATATCCTGAAACCGTTAATTGTGATGGGATGGGATCGTCTGAAAGGAATCTGGAGGTCCACAGGATCTCTGCATGTAATGTGTAGGTCTACAAGCCATTCGGGCTGCAGACAGGTGTAATCTAGAACAGTATGTGTAATCTGTTTGCGATCTGTGCGTGGAGGTCTGGAGGCTATGCATGCTACAGATGCACATGATCTGTACTGTAGCCCACAGGCCAACCGGGCTGCACACTCGTATAATATCTGAATATAATATCAGAACCTATGGAACGGGCATTTATTAAAAAAAATGGAAAAAAAAAAAAAAGGTTGTGAACCCGTGCACGTTTTTTATCATTCTGCAGAGACCCCCAGTGCTGATCAACCCCTGTGCTTCATCCCCCCCTCCCATCCCCCTCGCAGGAGTGAATTACCCCCCCCCAAAATCTGCTCCTCCTATTCCCGAGACCAAGAGCAGTGCTCCTCAGGATTGGTCAAGCTCACCATCCATCTCCCCCCTCTCGGATCGCCCCCTCTCCTAGGAGGCTAGGACAGGATTCCCCCCCTTCCCTATCTGATTGTGCTCCATAGAGCTAGAGGAGTATCCCCAAAAATCTGGCCAAGGGAAGTCCTCAATCTATCCGTTGCGCTAGGTTGGGGTTCCAGGCTCAAGCACGTGGCATGTCGCGCTGTAACACCGCCAGCGTGTGGTGTGGAGGCTGGGGCCAGCTGGAATCGAACTCCCAACCTCCCGCTTGTGACGTTAGAGCCCTGACCAACTGACCTACCACAGTTGCCCCTGCACACAATAGAATGCAAGTCCTCACAAATTCACAATGAAGGTGCCCCAGGGCCAAGTCCCACTAAATGACGGAAAAAAAAAAAAAAAAGGTGCCTGGGGTCAAGTCCCACTACCTGCTGGATTGTGTAGTCTTATAGTGCTGGTCATTCAGAGTCCTTTCTTTCTCTCTTTCTTTCGGTTGCATTTTTTTAATTTTTTTTTATGTAACAGGTCCTAATGGTCCTGGCTCCGAGTCCCACTACCTGCTGGATTGTGTAGTCTTATAGTGCTGGTCATTCAGAGTCCTTTCTTTCTTTCTTTCTTTCGGTCGCGTTTTTTTTTTTTTAATATAACAGGTCCTAATGGTTCTGGCTCCGAGTCCATATCCATTCTGGGGAGCGTCAGTTCGGTTCCTATTCCCCCGGCAATTCATAATAGTAAAATAGTAAAATAGTAAAATAGTAAAATACATCATTTACACACTCACACATCCTTCCGTTTGGCCGAAGAATCCCTGGTTAGCATTGATTGCTCCATGGTACAGGAGGATTGACTGTCCGCTTGCCCATCTTTCTCATTTATTCCTCTCAGGTTCGATCCCTTGACCTGTCAGCTCTGGCAGCTATTCACATCAAGAATCACAAGAAGGCATCCTTTCTTCCCCTCCTACTTCCGTCCTCGAGTCCGTCTAATCATTTTGTCACATCCTGTCATCCACTGATGTGGCAGTCGTTCTGGCCATCACGACCCTCGCTGCACTCTGGGATCTCTCTGTCTGCGAGTTCTGCCTCCACAGTGGAATTTCTGAATTATGCCGATCGTCGAATTTCAGCCGCATGTCGTTAATGTCTGCCACCTTGCCCTTGGCTAGCCAGACTCTTCTGAAAGTTGTCATCTGTATCTGACTCGTATCCGGGTCAGATACAAAGAATCTCTGCTTTGAACTGCATCCTTAACCCTTCACCAATTGCGAAGAATCTCTGCTTCCATCATGCTCTTTGCCGCGCCTAGACTTAATCGAGTTCATTCTTGGTCTTGTTAAGAGTCCTGCTGGATCTTTCCTGTGAGCTACTGTGCGCTCACACACAGGCTGTCGCCGCAGTTTGTGACCAGTACGTTCCCCAGCCAACAAAACAAAGTCGCGGCATGCATGCCGCAGCGACTTCCGAGACGTGGCAGGGTGCCATGTCGCTGGATATCCATCCAAGCAAAGCGGGCCTTTCATGCGACCCATTTTGCCTGGATGGATATCCAGAGCAATGACCGACTATCTGCCAGAGAAGAATCTGAGGGCATATTCACACTCGTACCGTCTTCGTCGGAGAAGAATCTGAGGGCATATTCACACTACCGCCGTCCCCCGAATGGAACGTACGATACCTGTAGTTGGAGCACCTTTCAGTCTAGATACAGGCGATAAGGACCCATACGTTGTATTCGGGGGAAATACGGTGGGGCGTTTTCGAGTGAGCTCTGGACGTGATTGTCGTCAGATGCGTCCACATTTGGCCGTGATTTCAGTCAGATACAGTCGGGAACGTGCTAGTGTGAGTATGCACTGAGTAAGTGGGAACTTTCCCAAGTGGGAGACTGTCAGCCGCTGCGGGGACCACCATATCACTATTGCTGTTGTCTCTCAGATAGAACACATGCCCGTCTTTGCTGTTGCATTTGCCTACCATGTTCTCCCAAACAGAAGGCGCGATCATTACGGTTGTATCCGGTCTTGAAGCTGCACTAAATACAGCTATAATGACCATGCCATCTATTCAGGGACGAATGGACCGAGTCACAAGCATTTCCGTAGAGAGGTGGTGCAAGCCCCATCTGCCCTGCCCTCTCCCCCTCACCCCTTTCCAGCACTTGGACGCGTGGCTGGCCAGATACAGCCTCCTGAGCCAGCTATGTGGGCATTTAAACCACCAGCGCTTCCCACAGGTGCACCAGTTAACGCACTGGGATGTATGCGCCTTCCGCTCAAGGACAAGTTCATTCATGATAACCTTAATGTCAGAGGCCGGTGTGGCTGGGAGACATACTGGTGGTGGTGGTTTAAACGACACTGGTACATCCGCTCCTCGTTCAGGCAAGGGGGGCTGCAGGTTGTTGCCTGCCTTTTTGGTCGCGTAGGCTGAGCCTTTCGGCAGCACTGTGTTAAAGTACAGCGGAGGCCGAATTGCAGTACGGAGACTTTTTCAAGTTTTTTGTGCTCGAACACATTGACCCGGCCCCCTCCAGGACGGTACATCGAAAGCGCGGCCTGCTTGTATTATACGGCCTAAAGTTTTGCAGGAGGGGGCTCGTACTCGTGCTCTAACCACCGCATGTGCGTGGGTGGCTGGGGAGGGTACTGGTGGTTTAACTCCTAACCCCCCTCCCCCCTCCTGATCCCTCTGGGTCCCTAAGAAACTGAGAAAAAGGGAGGATAGTAGTTGTTGTTGTTGTTGTTGTTGTTGTTGTTGTTGTTGTTGTTTTTTGGTTGTTGTTAACAAAAGAAAAAACAGGTTTCCTCACCTCAGGTTCCTATAAAAAATTAGGCCCTAGGGGGAAAAAAAAAAAAAAAAAAAAAAAAAAAAAAAAAAAAAAAAAAAAAAAAAAAAAAAAAAAAAAAAAAAAAGCCCTAGACACTGTAGTAGACAGGTCAAGTCCTTCAAGTTAGGTGACGATGCCGCTGGAGTTATGGTGGTAATAACTGCTCAGCATGAACCTAGACAGTTTGACGACCAGGTTCTTGTTTTGTGATTCGACTCATGCACATATAACGTAAATGGGCCCTGGTTTTGGCCCTCATTCATCAAGCAAGGTAGCGAGCGAGACCCATGCTCATGTTATCTTCAAGCTGGCATGGTATTGCTTCAATCCAAGGGGCTAGAGTGAACTCTAAGGATCACACCCCAATGGTTCATGCGAGCAAAGCATGAACTTGCTGGCATTTACGACCAGGTTCATGTGTTTCAAGCATGAACCTATAGCACCAGTTCCTGGATCATTCTGGATTCAGGTCATGCACCCATAGTATTTCTTGAAATTTCTTCCTAAAGAAAAAAGGAAAAAAAAGTTCAGAAAAAAAAAATCATGGTTTCCTACAGCTGGGCTGTGGTTCCACTACCGTCTTCACGCACATAGTATACCCGGTCATTATCACCGTATCTAGACTCGAAATTGCCCCAAATACAGCCATAATGACCGTTGTTCTATTCGTGGGAATACAGTAGCACTGTGAGAATACGTACCTCCAGCACGGCATGACAACTCCAAGGTGGGGGTGACTTTTTTTCTTTTTTTTTTTGGAGAACACAAACTTTTTCCTTGGAGAACACTGGACACTGGAACTTCAAGGTGGGGGTGACAGATTATGGGCCCAGCGACACCACTCACACGAAACTGGGAGATAATTCGTGTGGTGTGTCGGCCATTTTCGCAGGTCTGAATTGTGTGAGTTTCCACCCTTTGACTTGCAGCAGTAACAAACGGACACACAGCAGTAACAAACGGACACACAGCAGTAACAAACAGACACGCAGCAGTAACAAACGGACACGCAGCAGTAACAAACGGACACACAGTGGTAACAAACGGACACACGGCAGTAACAAACAGACACACAGCAGTAACAAACGGACACACAGCAGTAACAAGATCACTCACACATAGTTGGAAATGCCTCACGAAATGAAAAGACAACAAAATTGGGGGCCCGACACCTCAAAAAACCCTAAACCCCAAACCTCAAACCCCGAACCTTAAGGATTAAACCCTAAGGCGAAAAACTTGGGGGTTCTCCAAGGGTCACGGAGGGAGGACTCACAGAAACGCGAGTGTTGCAGGCTGGGGTGGATATGCGTTTCGTGAGGTCTCATGACACGAACGCCTCATCTGACACCTCGTGTAATGGCACACCTCACCAAAAGACTGGTTTCGTGAGTGGTGGGGGGAGATCCTATGGCCGATGATGCATGCAGCGGTGGCCGGTAAGTAATGATTTTCCAATTTTGTTTTGTCGGCAAAAACACCCGCGGTAGATTTCCGTTGGGATTACGTGATTGGTCATTCCTGTTTTGTAATCGTTTTTCTTCTGTGGACAAATTTATGGCCCCCTCTCGTGCAGGGTTCGGTTACGTCATGGAACAGTTGGCATGCAGTGATGTGTTGCTCATCCCTGTGCGAACTCCTCGTCTTTCAAAAGGACTTCACAGATGAAACATCCGATCGCAAAATGTCTCTCTCTCTCTCTCTCTCTCTCTCTCTCTCTCTCTCTCTCTCTCTCTCTCTCTCTCTCTC
>BFEA01000458.1:1311838-1323595 GCA_003427395.1 Chara braunii | reverse complement strand
GGGGGGGAGGAGAGGATTGGAGGTGAGAGTCACAAGGTGACGGGAGGGGGCTCTGTTGACCGATTGCCTTTTGGTCAAAATGTAAGTACCGACATTTTGTGAAGTTAATCGACGATGGATCAGTGACCATCAGTGACCAACTGTAATCGTCAGCCATCATTGGGTTCGGTCTGAGGGCGCAGCGATCACGTATGGCACTCTCTCTTTCTTTTCTTTCTTTCTTGTTTTTATTATACAATAAACTGGGCCCTCTCTCTCTCTTTCTTTTCTTCGAGCCTGAATCGGACTAAGTGCGCCTGAGTCCAATTAAGATCTCCACATCTCAGCACATCCAGGTTGAGAGAGGGGGAAGGGTGGCGGACTGGTGCAGAGGGGGATTGACGCGAGAGAGCCACAGGGGTGACAGGAGGCGGGCTATGTTGACCGATGGCCTTTTGGCCAAAATGGGGGTATTGGGATCTGGTCTGAATCTTATTCACAGCTTATCCACATCAAGGTTATGTTATCGGTTCCAAAGGCAAGCCAGGTTCGGTCCCGACAGGCACGTCGGCGTCACGGAAAAGAAGAGTAAAGTGTGCAATAGTAGTCAGATCAGCCATAGGATAGAGACTGCTATCTCACTAAAGATGGACCTGCCATGACTGGTAAAGTGATTGCTTGTGAATTTGCCAAAGGCATGGTAATGGTTGAGTGAGGGCTACCTGATGCCACTTTCTTTGCAGCGCTCGTCATCAGCCTCGCTTGCTTCTGCCGTAGTTCTTCGTTGTTTTTTTTTTTTTTTTTTTTTTTTTTTCAAGGTTTTCAAAATTGAGATCTACCCACCTCCCAGCTGTGTCTGGAATATCATTTTATGCTTGTGACTCTGTGATAACTTTTGTGCCTTCCTCCCTCCCTCTGTCCCTCTCTCCCTCTTCTTCTCACTCTTCTTGGTGAATGGGCTTTCTCCCTCCTCCTGAGTGAGTGTTACCTGATGCCACTTTCTTTGCAGCGCTCGTCATCAGCCTCGCTTGCTTCTGCCGTAGTTCTTCCTTTGTTGTCCTCTTTTTTTTTTTTTTTTTTTTTTTTAGTTGTTCAAAATTGAGCTCTACCTACCTCCCAGCTGTGTCTGGAATATCATTTTATGCTTGTGACTCTGTGATAACTTTCGTGCCTCCCTCCCTCCCTCCCTCTCTCCCTCTTCTTCTCATTTTTCTTGGTGAATGGGCTTTCTCCCTCCTCCTCCTTTCCCTTCCTTCTCTCCCTTCTCTTCCTTCTTCTGCTTCCTCTTCCTTCTTCCTTCTTCTTTCTTCCTCTTTTTTTTTGTAATTTGGACCAATTCTCGATTTATGTGTGTCATCCTTGCGCAGGAGGCATGCTGTTCTTCTCTATATCGTTCCAATTTTAACGGATGTCCCAAAGGATTCTTCTTTCTTTGTCTTCCTTCTCCTCCTCCTCCTCCTTCGCCTCCTCCTAATCTACTTCATTCTCCTCCTATTTTGTCGCCGTCCTCCTCCTCAGGGTTCGAATACATTTGGTACAAAGGGGTGCGGGAATTTAAGAGTCACCCCCCCTCCACAAAAAAAAGGGGGAATAGAATGAATGGAATGGGAGGTAAGGATGAGGGAAGAAACGGAGGATAAGGAACAGGGGGGTAAAGAAGGAGAGGGGACACATGGAAATGGCGGGAATCTCTCTCTCTCTCTCTCTCTCTCTCTCTCTCTCTCTCTCTCTCTCTCTCTCTCTCTCTCTCTCTCTCTCTCTCTCTCTTGTTTGCTGTGTGTGTGATTGTGTGCCCTATTGTGCATGCGTGTCGTCATATTCGCTATACTTACCTCCACAAAGAAAAGTGTGAATGTGACAGACTGCTTCGTCGGACTTTCACCAAGTCATCAGGAGTGTGTGTGTGTGTGTGTGTGTGTGTGTGTGTGTGTGTGTGTGCTGTGGGAGGAAGGCGTGGGCAGGGGATGGGCAGGTGAGGAATGGACAGCTGATCAATCATGGGCTGAACAATCTGATCAACCTGAGTAGTGTGGCCGGTTGGATGGGATCGACGGGGTGCTTGCAAATTGGATGGCTTGAAAAATGTTGAAATCCATATTTTATGCAGATTGAATGGAGAATCATGTGTATGTATAGAGTACCAATTTTCAGGTCAGATACAGATTCAATGCCTCAATTTCTATTCGAGGAAGGAGGTATTGTCAGGTCACACTTACCCAGTCTGGGGTAAGGTCCATATTCAACAGCATCTTGTTTTCTTTTCCGAAATTTTTAATGTTTTTCGGATGCTTTTTTATCTTTTTTCTTTTCTGACAACAAGCTCGAATCATAGTCAGAAGAGTCGGCAGTCATAAACTCTGGTTCAAAAAAACAAAGGGCCCGCGTCAGCAAACGTTTACTTTGACAATTATTTCAAATGTTAACTGCGGTATCCATTAACATTGGAACGATACACAGAAGATTTGCATTAAAATTTAAAAATAAATTCAATCCTTCCTTCTTTATATCCCTTTCTCTCTCCCTATCTCTTCCTATCTCTCCCTCGCTCTCATCCTCTCTCCCCCCTCTTGCCTACTATCTCTCTCCCTCTCCCTCTCTCTCTCCCTCTCTCTTCCTCTCTCTCTCCCTCTCTCTTTACTTTCCAGTTGTAACTTTTTTTCAAATGTTAGTTGCGATAAGTGACAGCTGGAATTTAATCATTAGCAGGACTGATTCTGTGATGCAGAATCCGAAGAGTGGAGATCAAGGTGCGCGACCTTCCAAATCAATTGCTGGATTCACCTGGCCAAGTTCATGTTAGTGTACATATATATCGTCAATATATAAACATTTACAGTGTAATCAGTGAGGGGATTCTGCAGACTGTTGAGGGTTCAGCCTCCTGATGAGTTGGTGAAACTCCGACGAAACAGTTTGTCACAGCCCCTCGTTTGTTGTCCTCTTCTCTCTCTCTGCCTACGGTTTACCGGGCAGTTCTATTTGTGACGATATATAGGGTGAGTCCGTGAAAGTCCGACAAAACAGTTTGTCACAGCCCTCATTTGTTTTCTTCTTCTCCCTCTCTGCGTACGGTTTACTGGGGCATATATCGTCAAATATTATCATTTATAATAACAGTAATATATAGGAAACACAGCATGGTATAGACAATTTAGAGTTAGGTTTCATAAGGATAAATAAGCTCAAATTAGTTAAACGCAAGTCAACTTTGGAGACTTCCATTACTCCACAGGCCGTTGTGAAATCTCCGCCAACGCGGCCTGTGTTTTACATATGATTTTCTTTGTTAACAGGAGAATCATACTGATCATGTAAAACAAAGACCCTTAATACAGGCGATCCTAAGTGCAACGAAGTTGCCTCTACGAAGAAAATTCGGGAACGCCTTCAACTTTTTTGTCCGTGTGCCGGCACGAAGTGTGGCGTCAGAGTTTCTGTATTCCTTCCTCCATGTTGGCTTGCTTGTTGTATGTGCTCCCGCCATCTTACCTCAAGCTCCCTTTCTGTTTTCCCTATTTAGAACTTTCGACAAAACGGGCTCAGGACTGCATACACACAAGAGATCGCACACAACCATTCATACGGATTCCTATCATACGCTTCGATAAGAAAATTCTCAAAACTTACTTGCATGGCTAATACATTCCCACACGATTAGAAACAACAAGAGTGGTCGGCAGATCCTATCAATTATACTCGACAATCGCTTGTGGTCCCGACCCACCCCCAACTTTTCTCTTATTGCGAGCGTTTCCAATAGGAAATCACGCCCTTTATACTTGCTCAGAATCCCTTTCTTGTTCCTCTTGTTCGACTGTATCTCCGACCCTATCGTTCGGACCGGCTTGTACGGAGGAGACCTGACTGGGCTCCCTCAATCCTCACACACCCACATCTAGAACCCGTGCAGGTTAAAAAAAGTTATGCATGACGCGCATTTCCACCAATTATTCCACTGCCTCATCCTTCTTCTCCCTCCAGGCGATCCCTTCACTCTTATACATCGGTTTCACCTCCGGAACCGGTTTCGAATTTCGCCACCTCCACTTTATAGCTCGTTCCAACTCGAAGCTCGATGCTGCTTTTTTCTTTCAGCGTCTCCTCGTTTTCCTTTCTTCCTTCACCAGGTATGCTTCCGCGGAAATTGATTGTCTCGAGGAAGTTCCTCTGGCAACTTTCGGTGGTGTCTCCGTCAGCGGACTCATCTCATTTGCACCCGCCTGAGACATGACTCTCTTTCTTTTTTGGCTCCTCATATCTTCCTTTACTCCCTCCTCCTCCTCTTCCTTTTCCTCCTCCTCGTCCTCCTCCCAATCCTCGCACTCGTCTTCCTTCAGTAGCTTCTTCCCTGCTCGCTTTACCATATCATAAATCTCCTCGTTTACTGTTGATTTTACTTCCTTTCTTAAGAACACCCGTTGCTCATTCAATAACTTCCGGATACCCCAATTCCGGTTTGCCTCATTTTCCTCTTCGTTCTTCTTTTCCAACTCAATCTGTTTCGCTTCCTCCTTCGTTATTTTCTTTTGCCCCTCTTTCTTCAGTCTCTCTTCCTCCTTTTTTTTCATTGCATCTGCCTTTGCCTTCTCCTTTAAAGATAACTTAAAAAATGCAGTCATCGCGTTGAGAGACTCCTTCAACTCTTTACTCAATTTTACCATCGGTGCTAACGTCCCTTCCCTTCCTTCGTTGCCTATCGTCGTGCCTCCGTTAGCCACCCTGTTCCATACTTGTGTTGACGCTCCCCCTTGCAGTTGATTACCTCCTTAGTAGTATCCTCCTCCCCCCCCTTGTCTCGGCATCATACATTCCCAGGAGTAACGCCCGAATTGATTGCAGTTATAGCATCAAACATTTCTCGGTCCCCCATTACCCCAATTGTTCCATCTAGGTCCGCCTCCATTCCATCCTGGTCCCCCTCCATTCCATCTTGGTCCTCCGTTGTCATTCCAACCCTGTCCCCCTCCATTCCATCCTTCCCCATTCCCACCCCATCCCGACAGTCCCTCGTTCCCTCCTCCACCATTATTCCAATTTCGCCCGCCTTGACTATTGTTGTTCCCTTGGTTGTTCTGGTCCATGTTACGATGTCCTCACCCTTTGCCCCACTTCCGGAGTTCACCTTTCCTCCTTACGGTCCCCAGGTCCGAATAGCATACCTTACTAACTTGGAGCGTTGACCTCGTTACTTTCCATGTCCTCCTATGTAACCTTCGTTATCACCACGTACGAACGGCTTCCTCGGCAGGTTTCAACGTCTTTGTTCCAGTAGAACATGAGAGTGAACGTGATGCGTCGCCAAAGCCTGGAAAGATTGCACACATCATCATGCATCAAGCACACATAGATACGTTCTCCATAGGCAAGAAGCCCAATCAAGGGGCCAGAGTCAAATTAAGATAAATCATTCAGCTTGACCATCGCCAGCGTCTCATCTCACCTCTCCTTGCTCTATGATCATCGTCAATACACAAGCACCCGTTCCCCACTAGCGCATTTTGGTTGTCCCCTACGCACGTTTCAACCGGCACCAGATGTCCGCATCCTCAAGGGGTAGGCGACCCTCATTGGTAGTGAATAGGTGGCGGTCAGTTGTTAAATACAATTGACGCCGTCGGTCCTAGTTAGCCTAAATCCCTGAGCTTTTTCCATTCCGAAGCTCTCGTCCTCACGAACCATCCCAGTGTCCTGGTAAAAAATTCCTTCGGGTACTTCAGCAGCCTAAGTTTCCTACTTAGCGATAGCAGAGGCATTTCTGCAAGTTCCGTTGTCGAAGTACAGGCCCGGATTCAGGCCAACGTGCTACTTATGACTCCCTTTTTCTACCTGTTGTCAGAGTATGACCCAAAGCTCTGCATTGATTTGTACGAGTACCCTTCTGACCACACATTTTCCTCATTTTCCCTTTGTACCGGATTTCGACTCAGTTCGGTTCCTTTCCGATTCTCAACTCGCATCCTAAAAAGGTCGATGCCCCATTCCCATCATCCGTCCTTTTCAGCTGCAGATTCTCATCATAGATCTTTGCTAACTTTTCCGTCACTCCCATGGCTCTTTCCTTTCCTTTATTTATCCTTCCCTCCCACACAAATATTGGCAGATCATCAACCAGCCTCACCTCTTGGACCAACCCCCTATTCTTTAAGTTACCCAATAACTCCAAGAAATTCACCTCGTTATAGATACACAACAAGCAAGCCAATGGCGGACTACAAGTGCGTAGGTCATTGACCAATCCTTGATCATGTGGGTTGTGGAGGTTCAAGTTCATGGATTGGTGCTATATAGAGGAGAGGAATTCGACTGCAAATGCAACAAAGAGACTTATCATCGACAACCAAGTGGACCGAGGAACTAGTAGTGGTGGTCACCCGGACTAGTGCTCTCTTTTTCGTTGATTGTGCTGCAGTTGTTTCGAACTACCACTGGTTTTTAATGAACATGCTTTTGACTTGGAGGTTTGTATGTGCACTACTGCTCAACGTATTGAAGGCCCTCTCGTAAGGTATTTGCATGCATCTCCTCTTGTATCTTCAGCGTTTGAGAGCTCTCTTCTCTTTCTAGCCCTCTCATATTATCTTTGTGAGGCTTCTTGAGAGGAGGACAGCTAGCAGGGTCCTACCTTGACTATACTGTAATTGGATTTTGACTTTTCTTCGTGGGACCTCAGGAGCCCACGTGATTGCGGGAGCTCTGTAGGTGTTCAGGTGGAACCTCGAGGCAGGGAATTGTGAGGTAGGCCGATGCGACTCCGGTAGAGTCTCGTTAACACCTATTTATGTTACCCTCTACCTTCGTTTTGACTGGTTTGACTGCCATGTATATCCTTTTGACCTTTGTTCAATACTTTGATCATACTAAGCAAACCCATTATGCTTGTTTAATTCACTTGCATGCCAAGGAATCAACTTGACAATTGCACATTTTATTTTGTAAGTTGGGCGGTTGGGTTGAGTCTCTTGGGGCTTCCTCAATTGTTTGTCTTGTTGGGCTAGGCGGTTGGGTTGAGTCAATTGTTGACTCCTTAATCATTTTGCCTTGTTTTGCTAAACCTAGACGGTTGGGTTGAGTCCACCGTGGATTCCCCAATCATCCGGTGTCCTATTTTACTCTGTTTATCTAGGCGACTACGTAGAGTTCACTGCGGATTCCCCAGTCGTTTGTCGTCTTGTTCGTGAGATCGGGTTAAGTCCGCTGCGGATTCCCCAACCTTTTTGTATTGTGAATAAATAAAGGGGACTTTGGAGCCAGAATCCTAATTAATTCAGATACATGATCTTTCTGTTAAGAAAAGGGTTGAGAGTTGTTAACACAGACGATGAAACTTTGGCTAATAAACCCTTGTTTTACTTTGCTCATGCCCATGCAAGAGTTGTGTAAAATTGGAGTGTAAAAGGGAATTTCATTGTTAAGTGAGGGTCAGAAAAAGGCATATAGGATGTGGTCAGGTGATAAAAGGATTGACCACGTTAGTGGCAATGGCATGTGTGTGCATATATGTATTGGAGCTAAACTTTTCTACTTGTTTGATGGTGATATAGATGGGTGAATGCAGGGTGTGAGTGACAAGATTCAACAGTGACTGTGAAAATGACTCTTACTGATTCCCTCCGAGAGTTTCCCATTTTTTTTCTCACTTTCTCTTACTGCCCCGCGTCTAGCGGTAGGCAGGAGTAGTTAAGCACGCGACTTACACTTGGCCCCCAACTAAGATGAGACTCAAGTCGGATATGGCCAATTTCTCACTGACCCGCGCCTAACCCTTTTCATTTCCGAAGAAGGAAACGAGCGGACCCCATTTTGAAGAGTTTGCTATTTGGATTGTTGGTCGGACGTTGATCCTGAACCTGGAATTCGAGGTCCTTGTCTAGGACATTCCAGGTCTGGTCCAGCACAAGAGGGTCTCCCATATGTGTCAGACTCTCACCCCCTTGCTCATCGCCGCCCCTTGCCTAAAGACCAGAGACGTCGCAAAGGTTGAGCGGTTTATCCTTCAACCATTCTACATCGTGAAGGAAGCTTCCTTCATTACATTTCGCGTTCGACATTTGAGTGTCGTGCACAACCCTGAAACCATGAAAGGTTGCGGGGTCATGGGTAACACATGAAGCGTCTCCCTAACTGTCGACCGAGTGAGTGTTATGAACTCCATCGTGTGCGCACCTTTGCACGGACCTCACTCAAACATTCTTGCGCTTTTTTTAGTTATGGGTCAGAACATTTGCAAAAGGGACTAGGCACTTATGTGTGTTTGAGTTTGTAATACTATTTTGGTTGTGTGGCGCATGGTAAAGTTTAGATGTCTTAGTCGACCGACGTAGGGTCGCGCGTGGGAGATTAGTGCCGCACGTGGCGGTTCGCGTTGTCGCACTTTCTCCAATCAGACCACTCGCCGATAATAAAAAAAAAAAACAGGCTATTACTCCGGATTTTAAATTATTTTTGCAATAAATAAATAAAATTAAATAATGCAAATCCCTCCTGTTGTGTGTATCTGGCTTCGAGCGAGACCCTTTAATTATGCGAGAACCACGAAGATTGACATATTTTTTTATTTGAATCCAATTGCACTAACATACTGGAAAGCATCATTGGAAGCGTTTCTGTTGAGATTGGTCAATATTGACTAGTTGACTCGAAAGGAAGTAATAACACTCTTGTGTCGAGGGGATTTATAGAATTGAATCAACTGACTGAGATCGGGCAACGGTCAAAGAATTATTGAAAGACAATCTACTGACTAAATATCAATGATGAATGCACTGATCGATTGATACTGATATGAGGAATAATTTATAATAATTGAATAGCAGTAAGTTCTTAAGAAAGATCACTAATGATGTCTTAGATGACTAAAAATAGTTGAATAACAGACCATTGCTTGCAGATCACAAACACAGGATGTTGAGAGCTCCGGATTATTGAATATCCCTTGCTAGGTAATTAACAAATAAAAATTTTGCGAGAGATTAGCCCGAGGACAATCACGTTCACTTGAGTTTTGCCCTGGCTAGATTAACAGTCTCTAGTGAAAAGTCGATAATGTGCGGCTTGTGATTTTGATAATAAAAATAGAATACGTACTCAATGTACTTTTCCTTCTCAATTTTCTGGACAGCACGCTCTCTCAAAACCAATTTATGAAACTCCATATTTTGACCGGCTTCAATCTCCCATCGCTCATACTTATTTTTATTAATCCCGCATTTCATTACTAAGATTTTTTCATCGTTCATGATCCCTTTCTCTTACTTCAAGGTCCGAATTCTGATGAAAGGTGGGTAATGAAGAAAGAGAAGGGACAGTCAGTAGCTTGATAGTTTTTTTATGGAAAGGAAACAGTTACCTCCGACGCGCTCCGAGTTCATAATTATCAGTCTCTTTATTAATTTGCCGAGAGCTTTTGACGTAAGAGTCTGTAACCAGATTGTCAACGACAGGCTACAACCACTCTAAGTGGTCCATTTTTCCCACCTTTTACTTTGTCTGGATAGAGAGTGCAAGACATCATTAAGATGTCTCAGCTATATACGACCTCACTTTCTCTTCCATTGTCGAAGTTTTCTGCAAAGTCTTACTTCTTAATCTCTTAACCAAAGACCAACTGCATGTCATTGGACAAACACTTTGCTATTAATGACCGCAGCACCCGCTCGTTATTTAAACTCTCACAAGGTGTCTTGTTGATAATTCTCTCAGCAGACTTGTTGCTGCAAGGGTCCACAACAACTTACTTCTTACTAGATCTTCGCTAGTAGAGGTCTAGGCTACAAAGAGTATGACTCATGGCAAACTCGGTCAGAGAATCAAATAGAGTGTTGTTCCTGATTGTTCTTACTTGAATATTTTCAATGAGTATCATTCGATGTACGTCCCACTTAGTATGAACGACATCACTGAACATCAACTTTGTTCATTTATAGCCTAGACTACAATTTCTGTTTTTTCCTTCTCACCTACTGTATATAGTGTTACAGATCTCAACCCTAACTCGCACACAAAATAAAATAACATTGACTAATGCTCCGGAGTATGCACGGTGATAAGACGTTTCTCTTGTTCATATTCAACTCAGAAGTTAGACGAGCGTAGTCTCTATTCGGGTATTATACAGAATAGTGTCTCGCTCATAACCCATCAGCAGTTGATACTTAATTCTAAAAGCATTTGATTTTCGTACAAACGAGAACAATTGTGATTAGTCTCAGTTTGCATGTGACACGCCCTCCACTTGTATACTATACAGAGTGAAATTTGATGCCATGAGGACGATTTTTCAATTATCAGAGTCTAGCATGACAACTTCAAAGGTTTCCCAAGGAGGGGAAAACTAGCTCTCGATATTCTTATTTCTAAAAAGTAATTTCAAAATTCACCCCAGAACAAGCAGATTGACCACAGTTGTACCTAAAACAAATGAAAGTGAGATTTTTAATAATTACTTTAATGCGCGAGGAACACGCACAATAAAGCAGGCATGCGATTTTTTTTTTGAAAGTAGAAACTATTTTATTGAGTCTAAAAAAAAGGGTAGAAACTCATCTGGCAGGCAACAAGTCTCTCGATCACAATCGACGTTCAGATTTTGCTTTAATCAAGCCATAAAAAAACACGATCGAAACTTTCACTTGTGATGACAAAAATTTTGAATTGTACTTTTGCACTACTTTTACTTAAGCTTAGACCCAATCCGAATAGAGATGGACCATTTGTCACCGTCGAGTAGAAACTTAGCAAAAAAATAAGAGGATTTTCTCAATATTACCTTCCTTTTTCCCAACAATAGATCCTACTTCCCTTTTGCGAAATCTCGAGCTTATGAAATAAACTAACTAGTGGGCTAGAACTTAGTTTACGTTGCTCATTAGATGAATCACGTAACCATACTCGCCTAACCTAATTAAGGTTAACTCCATTATTTCATACCATTGATGAAAAAGTGCAACCAATATCAAGGGCTCGTAATCTGACAATCTGACTCTATTTTTCACTCAGGCATGTTATCTAAACATACCAAACCTTCGGAAAATCATTTAAACATACTAGGCTCGAATGACAGCAGGCACATGGGATGAAAATTAGAACTTGATATCAGCGATTAAACCATGTATTAGTTTTCTTTAAGAGCACTATTGCAACAAAGCCTTTCTTCCTCTCTCCAGGCCAGACCATGCACAGACATGCTTACCATTGAAGACAATATATGGCGTTCAGTTACAACGAGATGCGCTTGTTTCTTGATCAATGACGGCTCAACATCTTTAATGGCATTACCAGTAAACATTGAGCGTCTGCCCCTCTTAAGAGTTTGCTGAGTGTCAGGCGTTGAATGTCACACATACTGCTAGTATCTCATCGCCTTGACTTCACTCACTTAACCACTGAAAATCATAGCATTGCCGCAGCCGAGAGCGGAGCTTACCATAAGACAAGTACAACATAAAAAATGTAGTTGGTTTTCAAGCAATATTTATCGTATTTCATATCGAATTTCTTCAAAAGATTAACCACTATTCTATTGTTATTCCACAAGGGTTCCCTCGTTTAATCAAGAATCCAAGTAAATCAATGTGCGGTCATCGGTCAATCTAGGGACGTCACAAATTTCAACAGCATGATCAACGCTGAACTATTGTTGAAATGTTGAAGATCCGTTGTTGAAAAACAGTTGATCTGTTGTTGATCAATATTAACCGGAGGTGACGAAAAAAAAAATTGGTGAAGCATAATAAATATATATGTATATATATGTATAATAGATATATGTATCATGTATCT
>BFEA01000458.1:1266101-1308156 GCA_003427395.1 Chara braunii | reverse complement strand
AGAGAGAGAGAGAGAGAGAGAGAGAGAGAGAGAGAGAGAGAGAGAGAGAGAGAGAGAGAGACGTCTATTATACGCTACACCCCAGATCTCACGAAGCGCTTTGTACTAAGCCTGATCTCGATTGATAAGTTCCACTCGCCAGTGCCTTATACATTGCGTCACTTCACAACTTCATCTCTCTTGCATCAAGAGTTGGCCTCACCAGAAGGTCGGTGACGCCAACGGAATGAAGCACGTACACCTCTCTGAAGAGAGTCTGCCTGTCTCTTTTTTGTGCATGCCGCTAGTGCTTCGCTTTGCAGGTCCGAACTAGACTACTCCATAGTCGGAGGTGGAAAACGGCGTGAGTTGCCTACAAATACAAGTGACGTCAACAAAGGGTAAGTACACGCACCCCACACGGGCTACTTACGAAGATTTGACTTTGCTCTTGTGCACATACCACTTGTATCTAGTGCTGCTGTGTGTCCTCCCCTTGACAGCGATGTCACGCTCGTTCTTAACTTCGTTATTACATAGATGAAGGGTGGTACAAACTACACATAAAAAGAACCCTGTTGGTTTGACGGTGACATCAGTTACGCTCCAATGACGTACATATCCCATACAAGTTCAACCGACCTTTATTGTGACAGGGATGGAAAACGTAACATGGTGTGACGCCAGCCTCGGGAGGGATACACACCCTCGGGGACTGACTCCTGCACGTTCATGCAAACACGCGCGTACTTCATCTCACGCCCATCGACGATTGTCCCCCAGTCGCTTCCAGACTAATGAACCCTGAGTAGTTTTCCAACAATGAGAGAGCGCGTAATGGTTGACGAAGACTTGTAAAGAGAAAGTTGGCCGCAGTTAAAGGATGACGTCAATTGCATGTGTGCTTCCCAGCTAACCCTTTTGCACAAGTGATCAGGATAAAGACCCCCAAGCCCCTGAGCGCAAAACTCCTTAAAAAAAAAACTTCTTCTTCATCTCTCTCTCGAAGTGACATGCATCCCGCGCGTAAACATTTGTCACTTGTCCATGCTTCGCCTGACTATAATACTGAGATGCTGCCAGTAACCGCCTTCCGATCTCAATCCCATCACTGTTGCAAGCTGGCCTCTAGACTGTCCTCCACAGACTATGCTGGTGGGTGGTCTCACCGCCACTTTTCCGGCCCGTGCCAAGACTAGGTCTTCTCGTCGTTGGCCTCGCTCTCAGCCTCTGAATCACAGTTCAGGCGCGGCTGCTCACACTCCATGGAACCCGTGGACGTCTCTTCTTCGAAGTAAGTCACAATTGTCCGTACCGCCGCAGTCACCCCATTCCGTTTACACTGCTGCTTCACCCGGTTACGAGCCTCTGTTATCGCTCCCTGCACCACCATGTAAATCGCATTTCTTGCTCTCTTATGCTGTAAACATTGATTTTCAATCTCGCTTCCCTCTTAGGCCTCAGGTATGAGTAAATAGCATTCACAATCACACCTTCCTCCCCTTTTGACTCCAAACTCCAATAGCACTTTAGACTTTTGACTTGGAAACATGGAGACCTTTCCGGTGAGCCATAGCCACTCACAATATAACCATCGCCCAGTGCACTCAGCTATCACTGCTTTCAAGCACACCACTAGCAAGCACTAAGTCTCAATTCGACACTCCACAATCCGCACGGCCTGCCTTCTCACTCAGCTATCTTAACTCACAGGCAGTAAAGCGAAATCCCAATCCCAAGGTCGCAACCTCAATCAATTGCAAGATAACACAGAGATCCTCCTTTATAATTTTCAAACTACACCACGGTCTGTCTTCTAAACGAAGAACACATATGATCTTTGAATACCATTTATTAATAATTAATAGCAAGATAAATTATATTAAAAAAAATAAAATTAAATAGGTATTGGACCGAATCCCAACGACCGTGACGCAAATACAACCATATGTGATCGACCATCTCAGTCTTTATCAATCTGGTGTAGCGTGGCAACATTGGCACGTTGTGGCTCCATAATAGGATACCGACCAGCGGTCTCTCTCCCTGAAAGAGTCTCATCAGACTACCACTAATGGGTACCCGTGTGCGATGGCAAGGAGGGGGCTTATGACCTTCCGCAGGGGTGATAAGCCTTCTACCGAACTGGTCGTCGATGCTCCCTTTTGGAGCCTTACAACGCGACGCTTACCAGATCGTGCCTGCAATAAACAAGAAGTGAAAGGTCGGTTCAGTCGAAGCCGCTTGTTTATAATCACGATTCAAAAATGAACCGTTCGCTCCCACTCGAAGTGACAGAAGGGGAACTAGAAGTTTGAAAAGACTAAATAAAAACAAGAGAAATAATAAAGGAAAAATTAAAAAAAAAAAAAAAATCCCTAGCGCCACGACTGTTAGGGACCGTCTTATCCGACATCTCTAAAGTAGCGGTCTGGATTCGGAAGGCGTGAAACTCAACGCTTTGTTTGCACTTTTCTCTTCTTTTTTTATTTTTTTTTCTGTACATTTTTCTTTTCTGAACTTTTGCAATCATTGTACCTACCCCATAACTTGGATACTAAGACTTGACGTGTCGTTGAAAAGATTGCGTTGGTCTTTCACTATCGCATCCTTGGGCGAGCCCGACGGCTACCACGGCCACAGTCCGGTAGTGCTTTGTTGTACAGCAGGGCACCGAGCCTGCGTGAACCAAAGGAAAGTTCAGCAGCGCACCCCCACCCTTTTGTCGTGGGAGTGTCAACTAGATCAGTCTAAGAAACAGGCCATGCATAGGACGGACCTAACACACTACCTAGGACCGTGAAAAGGGTGCATTTGTTACACCACAAAGGGCCAGGACACTGCGCCCTCCGACATGATCTAGGCTTTGACCGCGTGTACCTCAGTGTTACAGCATACGGGAAACGCCCTCGGTTGGGCCACCTCCTTGATTGCACGTCAAGGCTTTCGCTCGTGGTTCAGTAGCTCGGCGGGGATACACCCACCCAAGGGATGGTGACAGCTCCTACCGGTGGAGGTCAGTTGTACCATAGTGAGGCCCTATCCCGTCGTAGGGGCTCGATGGAGGTATAGCTGGCGCACTCGGCTAGAGTGGTTCTACTGCTTCCCCTTATGTGGTGCGACTCGTGAATCTGCCAATCATGCGTGATGCGACCAGCAAGATTCCGTTTGTGGGGATCATGCGCTCGACAATATGACATCGATTTGCAAGGCACTTGCATACGAAAATCCAATTGAGTTATGGTCGGATATATTGAGAGTTGAGCGCACCAAGGATGAAGGATGGGGGGGGTATTTGTTAAAGGGGGGCATTGAGAGAGGAGAGAAAGTGGGAAAGTGACAAGTATAAAGCAAGGAGATGGCGAGAGAGGAAAGAGAGTGAAGAGCAGAGAGAGACGGAGTAGACGGTTTAGCAAAGGCAAGCGGACTACATACATGCCAACATGTTCTTCCATCGAATGGAATGCGCGCCGTCTGGACTATACCGGACCGGAAAGATAACTTATATGCATTCATTTTTCCTATTGTTTCGTTCATTCTCGACAGCATAAGTCGAAGTAGGCGAAAGGATGAAACAGAGAGGTAAGGAGAGTGAATGGGTTTAATGATAGCAGGAAACAAAGAGAGGTAGAGAAAAGGAAGAAAGGGGAAAGGGAGGTCGAATGATACTTACCTGATCTATTGAAAGTGCGTGGTTTCTCTTCCCTGTTACTTGTTTTTTTTCTTGTTGTATTCATATGGGTGGAAGTGGCAGCATATGCATTGTGTGAAAAGCAAACTCAGCGATGGTAGGAAGGGATGAGAAAGAGGAGTGGGAAGTGGAAAAAAATTTACTAATGTTGTTTAAAGCCCGTTTAGTGTGGGTGAATGAGTTGCCTAATGACGTAAAGTGAGTTCAATGTGACTGGTCTTGTTGGTAGTAGAGTAGGTGATAAGACATTGAGGAGAAGATCGAAAGGAGGAGGGAAGCAAATATAAGAAATAAACTCACCTAGTCTATTGGGTGGCAGTATGATATGGTTGTGCTTAGTTGGTGTCGTTATTTTTTTGGGTAATCATGTTGACATAGTGAGGATTCACAGATTGAGAGATCGTTATCGGTTATACTATGGGAAGTTGGTGCATGCCTGCTAGAGACCGACATTGCTTGATGATGATTGACTGGGCGGTATGGTGTTTGATGGACCAAGGGTGTTAGCATGTTTAACTCGTGTAGGATCTCGTTGTTAAGCTGATTGTTATAACAGGCGGGAAATTATGATCTTCACCATGGCACGACTATGACTCAGTAGGGGTTCTTGTTCCTCATTTGGGTTGGTGATTCTTTATTTGGGGTGCTGCAGTTTTTTGTTCAAGAACGTTGTTCGAAAACTCAAAGCATTTGTCTACAACATGCAGTTGTTGCTCATCATTGAGGAGGTGTTGTTTATTGTGTGGCGTCTCTGTTACACATACCATTGCTGCCATTTTGTTCAGAGGCGGTGCTGTCGTTTCTACAATACGGTACCGTTAATTTCTGCATTATAGTACTACAATTTTTCGCAGTACTTTGTTATTATTTTGCTTCAGGGCCGCACTACAGGCGCTTGGAGTTCACAACTGTTTTTTTTTTTTTCAACACAATAGCAATTGTTTTCCTCAAACGCGAGCAACTACCTCTTCAGTCTGGTGCTGGTCTGTAGCACATGTATTTTTGTTCTTTAGATTTCAAACGTCATTGTTCCTCGACTGATTCTTGTTGTTATTGCTCGTTTTGCGGATTAGGCCGAGACCGCTTTATTAGGATTGTTGTTGTTGCAGTACTTTACACAGCTTCTGTCATTTCATTTTACTTAAACTACTACTATTACTACTTTTGTTACTATCGTGATTGTTGTGCCCCTTGCGCAGAACGATAGTTTCAAAGACTCCTTGTGAGAGTTTAAGGAAGTAAGTGATTTTTTTCTCATCTGACCCTCTCGTACCATCTTAGTGAGACTTAGTGATGGGAGGACAACTGCCAGGATCCTATCTTGACCAGACTGTATTTGGTTAACTATTGCCTACTTAATGGGAGCTCAGACTACCAACGTAATTGTGGGAACTCTACCGAAATGCAAACGGAGTTTTGCGGCAGATAACTAAAAGATACACCGAAGTCTCACGTGTGTAAATCTTAGGTTCCCCAAATTGTACTACCTTTTTATTTGGATGTAGTATAACTGATTTACTTATTGTTTATACATTTTATTTCATGATGCAATTTGAATCAAGTAAATAAAGTATGTGTGAAAGTCATTTATTTTTATAAAGGCAAAAATAATGAAATGGGGGGTCGTAAATGAGGGAAGAAGGTTAGTTTTGTCTGCATTGACCGGATGAACCAAAGTCAAACATGTCCCTAAGTTGGGTGATCTGGTGCTGTATGTTTTTGAGTTGTTTTCTAAAGGGGCAGATATATTCATAAGTTGGGTGGTTTGATTGCATGTTTATTTTTTTTTCAAAATGCTTGTTTCATTGTGTGATTTTATGAAGTTTTACATGTCCCTAAATTAGGTGATCCAACTGTATGTTTTCATTGGGAGGTTTATTAAAGAAGGTCTGACATGTCCCTAAGTTGGGTGACTCAGATTCCTTGATGTCTTTAGCTAACTAAAAAGTACTGGACAAGTCCGTAAGTTGGGTGATCAACTTTCATGTTAAGAAAGATTTAGGCAGAGACCTAACCACTCTCTAAGTTGGATGGTCGAGCCATGAGCCGTGAACCTAAGAAAAACTTCAATGTAGAACTTGATAGCATAGATGTATTAGTAGGTAGGTCAAACGAGTCCCTAAGCCGAGTAATATAGTCATACGCCATCTATCAGAGAATTATAATTTTAAAATATGAAAGTAAAGATAACTTTGACAGATTTGAGGAGTTAACAACCATTTATTCAAAACAAACATATTATATTTTTTGAATGAAATTAAAATTGAGTTTTTGGGTTGAAATCCAGTCCAAATTTTTGGCTCTTAGGAGTCCGGCGTTCCTAGAGCGCCGGACCCTCTGATCTCAAGCTGCGACTAAATACATCTAGGGGGTCCAGCGTTCTAGGAAAATCGGACCCCCAATCGCCAAAAATTTGGACCGGATTTTGGTCCAAAAACTCAATTTTAATTTCGTTCAAAAAATATAATATGTCAGTTTTGACGAAACGGTTATTAGTTAGTCAAATTTTGCTTTGCATAATTTTTAAAATTTATCGTGGTTACGGGAGATGTGTCAAAATTAGTCAAATTTTGCGGTGCAAAATTTTAGTAATGTATCGTGGTTAGGAGAGATGTTGCCAAAGTTTTCATCAATCTTTGGTACTGACCAAGGATAGGTGAAAAGAGAGTTAGAAGGAAAGTTAGGCTCCGATATAAAGTGCATTGTCCATTCATGTAAAAAAAAAAATACAGCGATGTTTTGTTTGACTTGTATTGTAATGTAGGTTGCCGTTTGACCAAAGTCTCATACCACAATGCATATTTCCAATCGGTGCCCTAACCATTGAGCTACATCAACTGGACTCCTTCCTGTTTTGGTCATGGGGCGAATTTCATATCACATTTCCCACTTGTTTTTTTGTAAGGTGAGGTGTAGGGTTACGTAGAACGGTGACAAAATGTAGTTTTTTTTTTTTCCCCCAAGAAAACGATGCTGGAGTCCGGACACATGGGGTCACTGCCTCTCCTTGTGGGACTGAGGAGCGGTCCTCAAAGATTCCATTACAACCATTGACTGTCTCGACAATATTTTTTATTGTGAGACCTCCCTCCTACCCATCCTTTTATCAATTTTCCTAGCGCATCCCTATCTCAACTATCCTACCACAGTGTGAATCACTCAGGACTATCACCTTGCTATTCCAAAAGATGGCGTAAACCAGACAACAGTTTTAGGCACCGGGGCTAGGTCAGGTCAAGCGGTCAGCCTTGAAACCCCTCCTGGCCCGGTTAAGGCACATGCGGCAAGCCTCGCCCGGAAACATCGGACGTCAGACTTTTTTATTTTTATTTTTATTTTTATTTTTATTTTTATTTTTTTATTTTTACTTTTTATTATTTATAAAGCCCAAGGTGTTTTAGAGGCCAAGGACCAAACTTGTGGTGTTTGTTGGTAGCGGCAGACAATGGTTGTCCTGACAAGATAGGCCACCTACCCTACCCATCCCCACATTAATACTCCCAGTGCACCATTTGTCCCTACTATCCTACCTCAGTGTGACCAACACTCAGGACCATCACCCTACCAGTATCGAGGGCAACTTGGACCAGACAGCAGTGACAAGCACCAAGGTTGGGTCAACCTCCCAGCCCTGCTGGAAGTGGAAGGGGACGAACCTTGTCGTACGAGAACTTCAGACGCCAGGCTCATGCAATCTTCTACAGGCCCAATTCAGAGAGGCTACCCAACAGAATTACCTAAGCAAGGCAGGCCAGCGTCCGCGGACACATCCTACCGTCCTTCCCCTAGCCTACCCAAGGCTAGGCGGAACTCAAACTAGCTGGAATGACCTATATCCCTACCCCTACCCTAAAGCTAAGCCATGCGTGAGTAGATCCCATCGTATACCTGAGACCCCCCCAGCCCAGTATCGTAGTTGTGTGTATGTGTGTGTGCCCAGAGGCTATGTATGTTTGTATGAGCCCATAGGGCCATGTGTTTTTTATCTGCCCGAAGGCTATGTGTGCTCTATGTAACTGTATAGCGAGATATATGTGCCCGAAGGCCAGATATGTGCAGTCTATGTGTGCTCTGTGTAACTGTATAGAGAGATGTATGTGCTCGAAGGCCAGATATGTGCAGTATTATGTAGAGGGAACTACGTGTTCGTTTGAAGAGATAACAGGCTAAGTTGGACAAGAACTCCCCCCAAAGTCCCAAGCCAGACTCGAACTCGATCTATGGCATGTGACCTGAACACTCTACCATTTGAGCAACAGTCGCAAACGGCCCCTGTATGTGATATGTCAGACTGGGGAGATCAACAGAACAACACGAGCAACAACCACAAGCAACCCACGCAGCATCAAGACCTGACATACAACACCATGGACAACCCTTGGGTGGTGTGCAGGCAGTGTCTGCCAGACTGGGGATGCAGGCAGTGTCTGTATAAGCTTACCGTGCGTCAACCCAGTGTGTGTCCAGCCGTGTGAACGCCCTGCCGAAGTCCATGCGCAAGGCTGCAATTGAGTTTTGAACCCGCAACCTCATACCACAATGCGCATTTCCAACCGGTGCTCAAACCACTGAGCTACATCAACTGGACATCGGACGCCAGGCTCAAGCGATATTAGTCCCGATCTCACATGCTACCCTACCCCTACCGAGTGTACCACTAACCACCTGGACATCGGACGCCAGGCTCAAGCGATATTAGTCCCGATATTGGGTGGTGTGCAGGCAGTACCCAGATCAAGTCCATGACACTCCTAGCAGAGGCAGACACCCCCGCCCTGGCATTACGGTTATACCCCAATGGCATGGCTATGTATTTTGTATGTCCATCCACTATGTATAGTTTTTTTTTTTTTTTTCCAATTAAACCACCAGTACCTTTCCCAACTATTTTCTCAGAGGTGCGTCGGGTAACACACTGGCCTGAGATGGAAGAGCGGCTGTCGATAAATCGAATCGGCGGCCTCTTTGGCAATGCGGCCGACACATGGGAAAGGTACCCGTGCTCTTCTGCAAGGCCTCTATCCCTGGTAAGAGAACCACCAGAATTGAGGCATTGCCTGTCGGGCTGCTCTATCTGTTGGTGGGGAGCGGCACCTGCTGGAAACCGGGTCCAGCATCGCTTGGATACATCTAAACACAGTGTTTGTTGTCCCTTGGATACAACATCTCAACACATGTTTGTTTGGATTGGGACTACGGTCCCTTTTTTTTTTTTTTTTTTATAAAAAAAAACGCCCCCCGGATGGTAGGGGTGTTGATAAGAGCAGCCACCGCTACCACCCGGGAAGAGGCTCCATCTATTGGTGGGGAGCATCACCTGCTGGAAAGCGGGTCCACCGTCCCATATACATCTCATGATCAGGAAAACAGTTTGGAGGATCCTTGCCAGCATTGATTACCCTGGAATCCAGGAGATTGACTGAGCAAGGTCATGGAAAAAGTGGAAAAAATTAGAGAAGACCTCCCACTAAGCAGGTTGTATCAGAGTATAACTGAAATGAAAACTAAACTTCCGCAAATCGTCTGTACAGGATGTAACTGAGATGAAATCTGACTTCCGAAGATCGTCTGCAGACCCTGCCCAGGATGTTGAGCTGCTGAGAGTAAACCTCTTCGCCCCATGYCAGGCGCCGAATTTCTGCTGCTGAAGGCCTAGTTTCTCCTTGACAGCCTGATGGTCCACTTCACCCTGTAGCAGGCCGTTTTGCTGCTGCTGAAGCTTCATTTTTYTTTTTCTTGTCGTGTYAGGGCCGGGGTCCAGGAAGAACCAAACTGGGGGGCACCAGTGGTTCTCCCYACTTGACCCCTCCTCGGCCACTCTTCTTCCTTCCCCTTTYGCTGCGTCTAATGAGGTGGGATAAGKAAGGAAAGATGGAAGGGTMGAAGAGGCATTSGTTACAGGTATGCTTCCAAGGACTGTGGGKGGGGGGGGAATGGGTCTGGGAATTCCGCTGCAGGTCTCATAGGGATATTGGGGTCTATTGACAGCCAATCCTTGAATCTCAATCTGTAGTCCCTTGGCACATCCTCTYCGTGGCTGYCCTCCCCCYTTTCCTCTACACTCCAACCCCYGGACCAGCATACTTCYGCCACCCACCMCTCTCGGTCTCCCCCCAACCAGTCCCTGGAGAACTGTGTTAACCGTACCCRGATGTCTTTGGGGTTATGAAGCTTRTYTAATGTTTGTTTCATTGAGGTCCACMTGTGYGTGAGTTCCAGTTGGAACTGTGTCTTGAATTGTTCCATCCTTTCCTCTCCCTCTACCCGTACTTGGTCTAAAGTTAGTATGCATCTTTGCCACCAWAGGACCCACAKGACCGTTCTCCGGRAGAGATGGAACATGTTGGACACAAAGGTGTCWTCTTGGAAGGGCGGGTAATGGCCTGTTAGGATAKCACRCCAATCCCAAGGCCACAGGTGCCCMGKGACCATTTGTTGCCATACCCTGTCCCACCACCTCCAGGTTAGGATGGYTGCAGGGCACTGTAGGAATATGTGCTCGATTGTCTCTGCCCTTTTCCTAGYCRGAAATCCCAGCAGACACCGAGAGCACCAGGGTAGGGCCCGACCTTGCTGTTCTAGYTGTGTATGGTCGATCAACCAGTTGTTGGTTGGCARGCACCGATGTAAGATTTGCCACTGYAGGGATGTAATTTTCRCCRGTTTGCATTTGGTGTCGCTGAACCAYCGTATCGGGGTGAGGAGCTGCCTATCTACGTTGAGGTGCTTTTGMCACCRATCTATCACCGTGTCTTTTAAGCAGYGCTTTACTCTGAGCATTCGATACRTYGCTTTGACTGATAGTCCGGATAGCGTGTTGTGTTTGGTTTGTCGAGAGCTGCTTCGCAGGCCGGAGTACCATACCCATTCCAATGGGTCCATGGGGAGGGCCTCTAGTGCAATCTCAGGATAAAAGGCCCGTCGATTATTTCCATCCTCCAAGACCCTAATCCTGTTAAGCATGTCCTTCTGAGTCCATTGGAAGGGTTCCTGGTTACCTGCTAGGCACCCTCCTCTCTCCACAGTATACCATTCAAGCAGCGCCTCCTCTGGACGAATGAGGTGAACCAGGCCCACTATGGCCACCTTTCCTTCCATGGCCACCCAATCTCCCTCCCTCAGTTTCTTTCCTCTGTGAAGGATGGACCACCACCCTACTGGGAGGGTTTCCGTTATTTCCGCCAGTGCTGCTTCGATGTTATGGCAGTACCTTAAGTCATCCCTCATCTTGTCCCGACTTTTCCAATCCAAACTTTCCTTGTCCCAGAGATCACCCACTCTCGTCACCCCGTTCTTCACCCATCCTTTCCATGGGGTGTCGGAGCTACAAAATACTTGACTGTGTTCCTTAGTGATCCATCTATTCCCAAAGAGCGGTTGCCTTGCCACCTCCTCCCACCTGTCCGGGTGCGGGCGATTTGGGGGGGGAAGTTTCCTCCAAATTTTTAATAGCCGGGGCCAAAATCCATCTCTCCTTCCCTCAATTCCTCTGAAGCGCCTAGGTATTCTCCAATATCTATCCTCTAACCAACTTAGAGGGTGGACAGACGGCGGGGCCTCAAGGGCCAGACGGACCATTTGTTCCAGTGCTAGTGACCTCCATACTAGCGGGTTTTCGAAAATCAGGCGTATCACCCATTGCAGACTGAGGGCTTGGGTTTGACAAAGGGGGTCTAGGATACCGAGGCCCCCTTTTGTCTTGGGTTGAATAACTGAGTCCCATGCCACTCGACTTATGGCRTGGGGGKTTTCGCTATCTCCTCTCCATAAGAAGGCCGCCACCTTCCTCTTCACAGTCCTTAGGGCCTCTGGACTTAGTGGCCAAAGGATCGATTTGTACCAAAGAGTTGCTAGCACCACGTTGTTGATTAGCACGGCTCGCCCGAAGAGTGATGTGTGTTGGTGGTTCCATCGAGAGAGTTTGGCAAAAGCTGGGGTTGATAACCATTCGTCGTTTTCTGGGGGATTGCCCTGGGCGGACATCTTGACTCCCAAGACTCGGATGGGGGAGTCCGGGGCTACCCAAGTGATGTGGTGCCCCTCTGGGGGACGGGCCCCTTGGTGGTGGAGCCACCAGCCAATTGTTTTCTGTCCCCAGTTTATGGTCATATCCGAGAGGGAGTAAAATAGGGTCATGAGCCTATATATCACCTCCATATTTTGTTGTGTAGCGTCAGCTATGATTATAAGGTCGTCTGCAAAAAGCGAGCAGATCGGGACCGCGTCCCTGGGGATTCCAGTGATCCAAATTCTTTCTAAGTCCTTGTTCTGGCGGAGGTTGGCTGATAATGCTTCCATAATAATGATAAACAAAAAGGGGGTTATGGGGTCGCCTTGTCTGACCGAGCGTTGCAGTCTTATCTCCGGGGATAGGGACCCGTTTATCTCGACGCTGGTGGTTGCATTACAGTGTAAAATATTCACCCATCTTCTAAAATTGGGGCCAAAATTCAGTGTTTCCAGACATCTATCCAGGAAAATCCAATCCACATGGTCATAAGCTTTCTCGAAGTCAATGAAGATGAAAGCGGCATTAGATTTTGATTGATGAGCCAGACTAATCATTTCGTTGACTAGTGGTACATTTTCCTGAATATTCCGGTCACGCATACAACCAGTCTGGGATGGGTGAATGATGTCTTCCAGTACGTCGATCATTCGATTGGCCAGAGTTTTTGACAACAACTTGTATACCACAGTCGGCAGTGTGATGGGGTGGTAGTTTCTTATATTCATTTTGTCGCCTTGTTTATGAAGCAGTGAAAGCACTCCTTGCCCTACCATTCTTCTGCAATTATAGGTAATTTATTTGGACTATTTATCATTGCAATTGCTGCAGCAGAAGCAACAATTGTATTAGCTATTTTATTAGCTATGTATCGAAATAGAAGGTCTATACGTATAGATAGATTTAATATACTTAAATAAACGAGTTAATTGCTTAGGTAACTCAAAACCAATTACTTGATTTATTCTCATACAATCTATAGAGTAATAGAATTTACATAGAAATACAAAATACTTAATTTATAATGACAAATATATATTCCTTAATTACTTAGATTCCCAAAACTCCTTGGGAAAACCGTCTAGACCCGGGGTCTTTTCTTCCTCCATTGGCATTAGGGCCGTCCAAATTTCTTCCTTGGAAATTCGTCGATCCAGATGGTCCTTCTGTTTCGGAGAAAGGCAACCTTCCAACGGGCGTAGGAATTCTTCCAAATTTCTTAATCGATCTGCCTCATGTTGTTGGGAAATGTGGGAGGAAAAGAGGTCTTTGTAGAAGGATCTGGCGATCTTAACGCAGTGTGCTGTGGTGGTGGCTAAATTGTCAGTCTCAGGATCCAAAAAAACTTCGATGGTCAGACGGTGGGCTCTTACTGAGGCTAGGCTAAAGAAATGGGGGTCCATGGCTCCTTCAGTAGTCCATTTGGTTAACTTATCTCGAATTATAATTCCTTGTCAGCGGTATTGTGTTAATTGGAGAAGTTGGTCCTGTAAGGATTGAATGTCGGGGACGTGTTTATTAGAGTTGTCCTGACTAACCAGGTTGTGAAGTTTCCTGTGAACATCCGTTTCATGCGCATGTCGCCTACTTGCCACCAACCTCGAATATTCTTTACACTTTTTGCCTAGGAAAAAAAGCCCGTTGGTGAACCATCTCACCTCCAAGATACATGAGTCCTTCTGATTTCTCCAAAAATTCCACACATCTTGAATGTATGTGTGAAACGTTTTGTCTTTAAGTAAGGAAGTGTTGAGTTTATAGTAACCTGGTCCTTGGTCTGGCCGTTTCCGAAACGAGAATATAGCCCCGTAGGTGCAGTGATCCAAGCCCGGGTGGGGACTCCGTGGGAGGATGGTGGAGAATTGTAGAGCGCTCTGAATTTCTTGTGAGAGAAGAATCAAGTCGATACGTGATTTCGAGTGTCTCGACTGTTCTGTAGTACGATGACAGGTGTAAGATTTTGTTGTTGGGTGTAACAGTCTAAAGGCGTCTACCAAGCTCAGGGCTTCACAAAGATCCATTATTGATTTTTCATCTTTCTGCACGTAGTCCGGGCAAGAGGCCCGGGAGACCCATCTATTCATCCCTCTATCTGGTGCAGCGTTAAAGTCACCGGCGATTACCAGTGGAACTCCTGGAGGGGCAAGTGTCTGAAGATGGGTGAAGAAAGACACCCTTTCCGTTGCCGTATTGGGGGCGTAGATACACAGAATGCTGATAAGTTCTAGTTCCAGCATGCCGAGAATCGACACCCATCTCCCTTGTTCCTCGTTGGCGACCTAGTTTACTACTTCTATTCTGGACCCAGGCGGGATCCAGATCGCTACTCCCGCCGACCCCTGTGTATGGGCATGCGCCACGTAAGCCTGATGGGGCCAAACCGCTTTGTGAGCCCGATGGTGATCCGATTTATCCATTAGGTGGGTTTCTTGGATACATATGACGTCTGGCTACGTTTTGCCCCCTACCCCTTTTAGCTGATCCCATATCGCTTGCCTTTTCAAAGGGTTGAAGGAGGCAAGTCCGTTCACGTTGAGGGTAAGTCGAGGTCTGCATTTCTGAGGCAATGCTTCCACTGAGGATTTCTGCAATAAAGGGTATCAATTTCATCCATTTTAACTCCTTGTTGCTACCTCCTTCCTATCTAGACCCAAACCCATGGTTTGGTGGACCAAGTGGTTGTGCAAAGCAGCCCATACCGGAGGATCTTCGATAGACAAGTGAGCAGGTCACCTTCCGACCAGAAGGAGTTGGCTTTCAACTGTTGAAGGGAGAGTTTCATCAAGGCTCCATGATTGCGCCATTTGCGGTTTGAGTCTTTGTCCTCCTCAAAGAGGACAAGTCATCCTGGCAATGTGAGACCTCCTGGTGCCAGGGAGAGCCCGATTTCCRTCCTGTCATCTGCATACCTCAGTGGGATAACCGCCACCCCTTCTTTCTGCAGAAGCTCCTTCTCATACTGGCCCGCCTCCACCATGTGTCTGAGTTTTTTATGAAGCTGACCAGAGTGGGTCAGATCTCCTTGGAGGAACTGTTGAGCGGCAAGATGACGAATCTGTTGGAAGATTTCCCGCCAGGTAATGTGCGGGGGGGGTCCCTCTTCTAGGGCTTTACGTAGGGTCGGACTCCTATCCAATAGGGCAAAAAATTGAGTGTAAGTGCAGTCCCAAAACTCCTGTGTGGCACCAGGGTGCTGGGCTTGGAAACCCACTATTATCCAGTCGGCTATAGTTATGAGTTTCCGCGTTGTGTCCATTTCAGCCGGAGGGGCATCGGTATCGGTGTGATGATCGATGTCCATTGCCACTACGTCGGGTGGGGGGGGGAGAGGAACAAAAGGCTCCTCAACTTCCATCGGTTGTCGGCCAAAGGCCCCTTGGAGGTAGTCTTCTGTCGTGGCGTCCCTTCGGTCGATCTCCTCTTCCTGTTCTCGCCCTGTGTCCTGCTCCTGCTGGCCCACTCCAGGCGGACTGCCTTCGCTCAATGCTTCTCCGGAAGGTTTTACTGGCAGGTGGTCTGTTGTTTGTTCCTTCTTTGAGGGAGCCTGAAAGTGAGCAGTGGAAATCTTGAACAATTTCTGAAGAATTTTCGTCCATCGTGTTTGGCCAGGTGGACCTTGTTCCAGGACCTGTCTCACCATTGCGCTGTTCTCAAGAGCTCCTTTCAGTTGTGCCTGGGCCCGGGGCCAGAAGTATGGTGGGGCCTCCTTGTGTTCTGTTTGTAGCCCTGACACAATCCAGTCAACAATTTCTAGTGTAGAGGGACATAACCTCTGCCCGAGATCGAAGGCTGTCAAATTATCCCTCCCTTCCCCACTCCATGCCAGAAGGTTAGCATAAGGGTCTGTTGGGTCCTTCCTAGGTTGATTGTGACTAGCGGTTTGCGTGCAGTTTGCCATTCCATCAAGGCGGGGTAGCTGGAGTTGTGCACTGTCCAGATGTCCTGGCTCACCTGGGGGCATTACCTGTCCACCCATCCTACCTTCCGATGTTATCACCTTCTCTATTGCCCCCTCCGTTTCCCCTGTCGCTTCCGAGGCCAGCAGAGCAAATCTGTTTACGTCCGCCTCCGTGTTCTTTTTGACGGCCCAGGTTAAAGGGTCCTTCCTTTTCCCTTTTTGCTCTATATGTGGCTGCATTTTACTCCATTGGACTTGCAGGTAGCCTTCCGGGTCGGGGCCAAATTGTTTCCCTTTAGGATTGTTTTGTACCTCCCCTTCCCCAGTTCCCTGGATTGTGGGAGTGCCCTCATGAGGTTGAAGGTGAGCTTCCACCGTCTTGGGGGGGGCCCAGGAGGGTGGAGGTTTAGAGTCCAAGTTGGGTTCTCCTGCTCTGTCCCATATCCATCCAATGACCTCCCCCTTCCCATTTTCTTTGTCCACGAACACCCACCCTTCATTCCCGGGGTCGACTGTACGCCAATGTGTACTCCTAAAGGGGTCTTGTATCAGTCGTCCAGTAGCCCTAACCTGATTTACCGGATGGTGAGAGCAGACAGTCTGCTCTCACCATCCGGTAAATCAGGTTAGGGCTACTGGACAACTGATACAAGAACCCTTTAGGAGTACACACTGGCATACAAGTGTCCGTAAGCCTAGCATTTAAAGCACCAAGGCCGTAGCTTGTAGGCCGTGTGAATCTTGTAATCCTTCTCCCCAACCCGAAAAGGGATGATGTCATCCACTGAGAAGGGGAGTCCTTCTGGGAGGTCTATTGCCAGCATCAGGTAGTCATCCCTCCTGGCGACATGGGGGGGAAGGGGGTCGATAAAGTCGATGATATCGAATTTCTCTCCGAAATCTTGAACAAACGCTGCCTGAATCTCAATAGGGATGTGTCGAAATTCCACCAAGAAATTTTCTGACATCATCCTCTTTCTTCTCTCTTTTGGGCGTTGCCGTTTCGGGGGAGCCCACGGGTAGATACGTACCTCAGACCTCTCACATCGGATGGATTTCCAATTGTCCATTCGCTGTTTGTCCGCTTCATGTCTACAAATGGCAGTGACCGTGGTTGTCGAAATAGGTTGGAGGAGAAAGAGATCCTGTGCTTCCTCCATGTTGCCCCTAAGTGAGGCTAACTTCTTCCGTATCCATCCGACCTTGTCATTTGTAGACTTGAAAGCAGCGTCATCGTAGAAAACCCAATTACTGGCATGCTTAAGGTACAGATCGTTCCTGCCCCTGACCTTGTCTGCTGGAAGGGTTTTAATCAGTGAGGATTTCCCTTTTGTGTTGATAATCCTGGGCTCAGATGGGGTCAGAAGTTTGGACAGGAAGAACGCCCCCGCTGACGATAGATTATCTAAGGGTATCTTCCACTCCTTCCCATCCCCGTCGTCTGCTTTTCTCTGCACAGCGATCGTTTGTCCTGCGTGTGGCCTGTTTAGGCGGGCTGCCCATGTGGGGGGGGTCGGGGTATGCTGGGGGGTGGGGCTGGACGATTGGGGATCGTCAAATGCCATTGTCTGTCGGGTGGGCGAGGTGTCGTCCACTGTTGTTTTTTGTTTCCAATCGGACAGTCTTTTGTCTGCATGCTGTCTCATGGCTCCGTGATACAATATGTGAGTTCTCTGGTGTTTGTGACCGGCGTTTGGCCCTTTGCTATTCTTCAAGGTGAAAGGATCTATGTGTTATCCGTTCGTTATGAATGGGCCGGGCGGATCAGGGGGGTGATCAAAGTCCCAGTCAACAGACGAGATGGGGGATCCAAAAGAGGGAGGGGGGTACAATGGGAGAGAGAGCGCGGTCAAAAAAAAAAAAAAAAAAAAAAAAGGGGGGGGGGGGGGGGGGGCTAAGTCACCAGGGCCGAAGTCAGAGCTCGGGGGGGTGGGGGAGGGAGGGCGCGGAGGAGAGCAAGGGAGGGATGGAGAGCGGGTTGAGGACAGGGATCAGGGAGTGGGAGGGACTACGGTCATATCAGTTTTTTTTTTTTTAAATTTAATTTATTTAAAAACCCAGGGTATTGTAGAGGCCAAGGACCAGACCCATGGTGATCGCTGGCAGCAGCAGCCTATGGTCATATGAGTTTTTAGCCTGGAGCATCACCTTTCCCTTGTCACCCTTGCTACTTCTGGAGCTCCTACTTACTAGTGTAGTATTTTCTCAATACAATTAGAACTGTAGTGCGGGGGCTAGGTCCCACTTACACGAATTAAGCGATATTGACCGTACATAGCAGAGATCAACGGCTAAAATCTCTTAATCCGTGCGGGTATAGTGCTGCACCACATTTTTTTTAAAAGGCTAATTCTTTAACCACTAGTACCTTTCCGGCATGGGAAAATAGGGAAAACTGGCTGTTTTCCCAAACTCCTGAATTTTTGGAGGTCGGGCCCGACGATGACTGCCATTGATAAATCTGATCGGCGGCCGTCATTTCGTTTCGGCCTCTGAAAAGGTCGGACGCCTACTCGAGGCCCGCTATTTTCCCAAGCGGCCCAACCAATTCAATTACCTGTCAAATCTGGACAGGACGGCCTTTCAGGCCTTTTTTTTATTGTCATTATAGTATTACGGGGAACCCCGTAGCAGCCACATCCGTGCTCAAGCCTCCAAAGAGGGAACATGCGGGAGCTGCACCCACCAGCAGGTGCGATACCTGCTACAGCAGGTGGGCGATACCAGCCAGGGGTCAGCTGGTAGCATCAGGACAGAGCTTCTTCTATGGGCCAGTCACTGTGCCTCCCCTCCGGTCCCCTCCCCCTATGAACATCAGCAGTCTCTGCTCAATGCCACTCGGGGGGACCAACGGCATCTCTCTAGGTGGCGGGCGGCAAGCTTGCCCAGGAAGGTACATGAGGCCAATGGGGATTGAACCCAAGATCTCCTGAATGCCACTTGCGTGCGTTACCAACTGAGCTAGGCCGCTGGATCGAGTGTAGTGTAGAGGTATGGCACGAGGCCCCTACTCTACACGAATGCTGGTGGGACGAATCCCCCGGCAGCTTTTGACAGCGCCCGACAGCGGTTCGGGAGAGGCGCGACGGGCGCGCTACGGGCGCGGGCTTGAAATTTTCAACGGCGCGGTTTCCCGCCACGGAGTGCATTTTCATCTTCCCGCCACGAAGAGCCTAAATTTCGATGACGGCATTTCGAGGCTCCCGCCGCCGGCTACCGAACATGGCCCCTGGCAGTTGAAAATGGCCGACCAGCAGAGGGGGAAGAATCTAACCACAAACTACGTGAAGATGCGTTCGTCGATTTCCACGTTTCGTGAGTCGAGCGAGACGGCCCATTGTCCCGCGAGGCGGCGTTGGCGGCGCCTGGACTGCTTGTCGAAAGGGAGAGAAAGAGGGAGAGGGAGAGAGAGCAGGGGTTGCAAAGAGACAAAAGTGGCAAAGACGCAAACAGACGTGCGCGCACGCATTCGAACGCACGACCATACTACACTCTCTCCCTCTCACACACACACACACACACACACACACACACACACAGAGAGAGAGAGAGAGAGAGAGAGAGAGAGAGAGAGAGAGAGAGAGAGANGGGGGAGAGAGGGCGCGGAGGAGAGCGGGTTGAGGATAGGGATCAAGGTAGTGGGAGGGATACAACAAATGGGGGATAATCAGAGATCAGAGGGGATGGGGAGCGGGTTGAGAACAGGTATTGGGGGAGGGAAGGAATACAACAGATCAGAGTTAAACAGAGATCAGAGGATGGTCGAGGCGGAATTCGGGGAGGACGGGATCCGAGATTGGGGGACCAATCAAGTTTGGGGGGCGAAGGAGGAAGGGAAGGAGCGAAGGCGCCGGGGCTGGAGGGTGGGAGGGCGCGGTCCAAGGGGGAGGGGGGCCAAGTCACCAGGGCCGAAGTCCAAGCTCGGGGGGGGCGGGGGAGGGGGGCACGGTCTCGGGGAGGACGGGATACAAGCGATGGGGGAAGGATGGCTCAGAGCGAGGCCAGTCGGGATCGGGGGAACCGTCAAAGTCGGGTGACGGAATGGAAGAGTTTTGACGGGGGGAATGAAGTAGAGAGGGGGGGGATGAGGAGCGGGATGCGGTCAGGGATCAGGGGAGGTGGAGGAATACAACTGTCGGGGGATGACCAGACAAGATCGGGGGGCGGCGAGGGAGAGGAGGAGCTGACAGGATACGAGCGATGGGGGATGGCTCAGATGCGAAGGCTGCCGTCGAAGACGATGGACAAAAGGGGGATATTGACGCGAAGACTCCAGAGCCGGAGTCGGAGAGGTGGGGGAGGGAGGGCGCAGATAGGGACTGAGGAAACAGACAGGGAGGCGACGTCGGGGAGGGAGAGCGCAGATAGGGACCGAGGAAACAGACAGGAAAGCGACGTCAGAGGAGGGGATGGAGGTAAGTACAGGGGAAGCGAGGGAAGGCAGGATGAGCAGAGTTCGGGGAGGGCAGGATACGAGATGGAAGATGAGCCAGTCGAGATCGAGGGAGAGAGGGAGGTGGCGTCGGAAGGGGGGATGTGTGGTCAGGGATCAAGGGAGGGGGAGGGAGGTTGGTCGAGATGGGGGGGGGGGGGGGGGGGCGGGACTCGGGGAGGACGGGATACAAGCGATGGGGGAAGGATGGCTCAGAGGCGAAGCCAGTCGGGATCGGGGGAGCCGTTGAAGTCGGGTGACGAAATGGAAGAGTTTTGACGGGGGGAACGAAGTAGAGAGGGGGGGGATGAGGAGCGGGATGCGGTCAGGGATCAGGGGAGGAGGAGGAATACAACTGTCGCGGGATGATCAAACGAGGTTAGGGGGCGGCGAGGGAGAGGAGGAGCTGATGGGATACGAGCGATGGGGGGGGGATGGCTCAGATGCGAAGGCTGCCGTCGAAGGCGAGGGACGAAAGGGGGATATAAGTCGTAATACGAGTACGACATCATCAATTTTTTTATTTTACACGGTGTGACCGAATCATGCAGGTGTGGGAGAGTGTTGAGGTTAGACACTGCTATTCTTCGCTCAATCTTCTTTATATATAGTTTCCCCTCATCTCTATCTCATCCTCCCACTACTCTGTCTATAGTAGGGGGGACCACCACCCAACCATACCTGGAACTCTCCCCAACAAGCACTCCCTTTCCCATCTCCGACTTCGTAACGCTGCATCTGAGGCCTTAGGGCATACTCTCACACTAGTACTTTCCTAAATGCATCTGACCGTAATTACGGGCCAACCTGGATGAACCTGACGGCCATAACGTTCAGAACTTAGTTGTAAAGTCCTAGTGTGAGAGTATGGGCCTCGTTCGACACCACTTGGAAATTGTTGTTTTTCAAGGAAGCGTCATTCGACCCCGCCCTAATTACGCACCCTTGAAGTAGCTAACTGTGTACCGCGCAGGGCGCGGAAGCGCAGCCAAATGGGAGCGAGGAGCAGGACAGGCGAGGTGGCCCTTTTCTCACTCCTCCCGCCTCCACCACCATCGATCGACTGCCCTGGACTCTGGGCCTCGCCACACCACTCTCTAAATGTGAAAGAAAGACAAAAAATGTGGCGGGTGAATCTGGCCATGTTCTAGCCAGAAGTTCATTCCCATTTTGCAAATTTCGAGAATGGTGAGGCTATGCCCTGAACCTTACCTTTGGGCCTCGCTGCACTACTCAGCACATGCACAAAAGACAAAAACTATGGCGGTGTATACTTCCATGTTCTAGTGGGAAGATTCATTCATTCACATCATATTTTGCACAGGGGTGGAGGGGGGGTGTTTTGCCATCCCTTCCGTCACTTATCACTTACTAGACCCCGCCTGCCCCAAAACAACCCAACCCCCCGCCCCCCCCTTTCAAAAACGAAGGCCGAAACGGGAAAAAAAAAAACGTCCACCCCAAAAAAGGAAAGGCCGGGCGACGCCCCACACGGCCAAACAACGACCTATGCAACCTACCCTTGGTCGCCCGGCTCCAACCTCTGAGCCGACCATTTCGGCTACCGGTCTGTGCCCTGCCCCCGACCGTGCACCTTGTAGACTTCCCATAAACTCCGTTAGGACTCTTTGACACTTCCATAAAAAGGACGGCCCGCTACACGACAAAGTGCAACGGGGTAAGACGCAGCCTTTGGCTGCAAATTGTTTCCACATCCCCGCGGCCAAGTGTCCACCCTTGAAACGGAAGTGGGGCCCAGGCAAATCGACGAAAATCCCAAGGGTGCCTCGGGAGGTCAGTTGGGGCGGAAGGGTTTCACCCTTCAAAACGGGGAATATACGGACCTTCTTCTTTTTTTCTTTTTTTCTCCACCAATCACAGCTATTCCTGATGCAATGCTGTCAGGACTTCAGTTTCAAGGACGGCCGTCTCAAGGGTTTCGTCAAGGGGTTGTGGAACGAAAAAAGAAGTTAAACCACCAGTACGTGGACCAGCTATCGTCCGCGGGCCTTCCCCATTAATGCGCCGGCCAAGGGAAGGCCCGGTCGCTGCTTGAAGGTCGGGCCCCGGTTCTCTTGGCACGACACCAAAAAATGGAAGATCAAAGAAAGAAAAAAAAGATTCAAATACACACAAATAAAAAAAGAAAGAGAACGAAACGTAAAAAACAAAGTCACGAGGGAGAGAGAGAGAGAGAGAGAGAGAGAGAGAGAGAGAGAGAGAGAGATTCCCGTTGCTTCTCTCTCTCTCTCTCTCTCTCTCTCTCTCTCGCGCGCGCGCACGTTGAAAATGAAAACGGGAATGAATATTCCCGCTTTCTCGGGAAGATCCATTCCCATTTCGGATAGTCTATTCTGAAACAGGAATGGATCTTCCGGCGAAAGCGGGAATATTCATTCCCGTTTTCAACGCGCGCGCGCACGAGAGAGAGAGAGAGAGAGAGAGAGAGAGAGAGAGAGAGAGAGAGGCGGCGACCGGCACCGTGCAGGCCGCTGCCCGTCTCTCTCTCTCTCTCTCTCTCTCTCTCTCTCTCTCTCTCTCTCTCGTTTCGGAATGAATCTTCCCGCTTTCGCGGGAAGATCCATTCGTGTTTCAAAATAGACAACGGAAACGTCGGCCCGCTCTCTCTCTCTCTCTCTCTCTCTCTCTCTCTCTCTCTCTCTCTCTCTCTCAAACGAGAGTGAACCTTCCGCTAAGACAGGCAAAGATACACCGCCTTGATTTTGTCGTTGCTTTTTGCATTTTGCGTTCTTGTGTTTTGCTCTGTTCTTTATTCCGTGTTCTTCTACAAGCACGTTTGGGCAGTTAGCGCCCGGTAGTTTGAGCCTCAGCAAGGCTCGGCATACCGGTCGGTCGAAGCTCGGACTGGATAGCTGGGCCAAGTACTGGTGGTTTAAGGGAAATTAATCACCTTCCGTGAGTTAGGGTGCCCTTGAAACTCAAGTATTTTTCAAGTGGTGTCGAATGAGGCCCTATGCCCCCTCAGGCGCATCACTCCCTTTCCCTCTTTTCCCTTTCCAAGCGCATCTGAACAGATGTGCCGACCATACTTCTCGGTTGACGACTGTCATCCTTGCGCAGGGGCCATGCTAATCTTCTCTGGATCATTCCAATTTTAACGAATCATTGACCCGCTTGTTTGTTCCATTTTTCATTCTGTGAAGCTGCGGTCACGACCTTTCCAGTCCCGCTCACCCGGGTTGGACCAGAGATCCCCGGTTCTTTTCTGGCGGTTCGAATCGTGAACATCCTGGGCCCATGTGCCCTGCATGAGGAGCGCCCATGTGCCCTGCATGAGGAGCGCCCATTTGCCCTTCAGGAGGACCCCTGGGGATCATATGCCAGCCCTCGAGGGATGGAGTGGGTATCATGCTTGTTATGGCCGTGGTGGTAGAGGCATGCACACTTTTCCCAGAAGTAGATATCTCTTGTGGGCCCAAAAAGGCTCATTTTCTGGTGTTTTCGCCCAGAGCCGCCAGGCCGACTCCAGAAGGACATCCATGGCCGCATCAGAACAAAATGGCTAGGAAAGGTACAGGTGGTTCAATTCTGTACAGAGTCAGATCAAAGAGAATGTACTGAACTAAATAGATTGGGGTCCTGCACTTCTTTTTTCTTTTTTTTTTGGAAAAAAGCTCCATCTATTGGTGGGGAGCAGCACCTGCTGGAAAAAAAACCGGGTTCAGCGTCCCATTGGTACATCTTGTAATAACGTCTTTCCCCCCCGCACATTCCCATTCTGCTAGGTCAAAAGGAAGTAGGGAGATCGGGGTAGAAGCCTTACAGCAGGGACATTTTGACTTCTTTAGAATTTTGATTTTTCAAAAATGTCCAAAAAACTCCAAAAAAAAACTACGTTGTACAAAAGTTCAATGCAAACAACTTTCGCCTGAGGGTCTTGAAAAATTCTCAACCAAACTCAAGAAAATGACAGTGGTACTATAGGCTCCTGCAAARTTKTKCCMTTTYTTTTYTTTYTTTYTTTTKTTTKTTTYTTTTTTTTTTTTTTTTTTTTTTTTTTCCTTTTCTTTTTTTGAGAAAACCCGTCCCCTCAGGTGATCATGGTGCTGGTAAGAGCAGTCACCACTACCACCTGGCCCTAAAACTCGTTGTATAACGTACGTATGTTGTATTTGAATACAATACAACATACATCCTTCTTTTTCTGACAGTAGTCCTGCCTCGGTACCATGATGGGGAGGAGCGTGTGTGAGTCTTAAATGTATTCACTTTGACTTGCCGGTGGAACAGGAACCGGACTGTTGATCCCCAGAATGGCAGGAGCCAGAACCGTGAGGTTCTGAAACACACACACACACACACACAAAAAAAAAAAAAAAGAAAAAAAAAAGGTCCTGCCTCGGTACAAGGACCAACACCCAGCCAGCCAGCTCCCCCAGCCGCTTGCAGTGGCATGGTGAGACTATAGTCACCGTGGGTCTCGTCCTTAGCCTTTACAGCACCCTTTTTTTTTTTGGGGGGGGGACAAATGCTCCAGTCTATATGTGGGGAGCAACACGTTCTGGGAACCGGGCCCAGTGTCCCATATAAAATGATACAAAAGATTCGAAATACCAGGGCCATTACCTGGAACAATCTTGAGAATTTGAGCTAAGAACAATCTGAGAACCACGACAAGAGTTCAGGAGAAATTTAAGAAAACCAAAGATAACTACAGGTTTCGACTAAGAACAATCTAAGATTTTCAGCTAAGAACAATCTGAGAACTACGACCATAAGTACCACTTTTAGGATGGACACCGATACATGGAAATGTCAAGGGACACAGAGATAGCAAGTGATAGTAAGTGACATGGGGCTAGCTAAGACAAAGGCTGAGAGGGACAAGAGGGGTTTTACATACTGTTAAGGCAGCCCAAACAGCACACGATGGATAAAATGAGAGCTGGACAAAGGTAGACAAAGTCGGAAAGCGATGACATAGTAATGTGCAGGTCTTGATAGGGGGTCCGAGGAACTGCAGGGGAGGCCCCTCCCTGCGCCCTGCCCCTCTGAGGGCCATCCTGCTGCGTGTCTGGGTGCTGCTAGTCAGCCTCCCAGCCCGCAGGGTGACCCCCAGAGAAAGACCTCCTTGGTTTGGGGAGGTGGGCACCCTTTTGCAGCTCCCCCCTTGCTAGGCAACTAGTGCCACAAGAGTCGGACTGTTCCTCTTGTGGCACAAGGGAGGAGATCTGATCTCCTCCCTTCCGTGGATGTACAAACATGCTTGCCGGTGACAAGGAAACGGACTGTTGCCCCAGAGAACACAAGGGACCTTGTGTTGTGAAATACAAGATGCCACGAACACCCCCCTTCTTTTCATTAGGGGTGGGCCCCCTAATGGACTGCTTAGAAGACCCCCCTTCGCTGCCATTACCTCCTGGTGGCTGCTCTACTGCGTGTCTGGGTGCTGCCAGTAAGCCTCCCGACCCCAGTACTAGAACAGCCCCCGAGGACGGATCAAGGTTGGGGGATGAGCGCTCTGTTTAGGCGTCTAGTGCCCCAAGGGCTGGGCTGACCCCCTCTTCGTTTCTCCTCTCTCCTATTACATTTGTGTAGAACATGCTTGCCAGTGATAAGGCACCGGATTGATGGACCCAGAGAATTGAAGGGGATTGAAGCTTTTCTGTTGAAAAAAAAAAAAGAAACACAAGAAAAAGCGTTAAAAAAGGAAAAAGAAGAAGCGAAGACAAACCAGAAGAAGAAAGAAAAAATAAAAATAAGCAAAAGAGGAAGAGAAACAAAAAGAACTCACAGGGTCCTTCGGGACAATTGCAACGATACAGAGAAAGAGAAGATTAACATGGCCCCTGCGTGAGGATGGCACGCATAAATCAAAAAATGGTCCAAATTATTAAAACAAAACAAAACAATAATATAATAATAATAATAATAATAATAATAATAATACAACAGATAATCCTTACACAGAGGACAAAATAGGCAACTACACCACTCGAGCCTACCATATCTAGCAAAACTACTGGACGAGGTAAGATCGGAATTGTGTTTTTGTTTCACTCGAGGACGCATGGGAGCTGCATATCCCCACGAGGTGACGTCATGACCGTCATCCCTTTTCAGGAGTTGAGAAGACAGAGAGCGATAAGCCAACTTCCTGCAAATTACGGGATGTAGAGCCGTGGAATGAACCTTGTGAAATGAATGTGAGCACCACTGAAAAAACAATTAAGAGATAAGGCGTAAATCTCAACGATCCCCCTTGGCTGCATGAGCTTGGAAGGTCCTGCTTGCACACAACCAAAGGTATAAGAAAATGAAGGTGGAAAAGAAAAAAAAAAAAATAAAAAAAAAAAATAAAAATAAAAAAAAGGTGGAATATCTTGGTACACCTCTGAAAAGGCGGAACAGGCTGAAGCACGAGGTCAACCTTCCGGCAGTGGGCCCCAGAGAAGGTTCGAACGTAACTTCTTCGACCGAATACAACGTAACCTACCATAAGTGTAGCTGTATTTGAGGCATATTTCAGTCTAGATACAGCTATAATGACGGTACGTTGTATTCGGGGGAAGAACGTAGCCAAGCGGTTGCCAGGAGAAGCCCTGGTGGGATAAACCATGATGAGCCAAAGCCGGGTAATGGCCCCGACACTTTTCTGAATTTTGTCCGAATCATGCACTTTCTGACTAAGGGATGCTGGACCCGGTTTCCAGCAGGCACATCTTCTCACGAATAATCAGGAGTCATCTGTCGAGAAGCGCATATCACCCTCTGTGGTACTACCTGAAAATGTAGAGGGGGGGGACGAGCGGGGGCTTGATACCCCCCTTGAAGAGCACAAATGCTATCACCTGCCCTTCCACGAGTTACTTCGGTAAGGGTGACTGAGCAGAACAGGAACCCAGAGAGATGACCGCCACGTTGTGTCCAGAAGCGTGAAATCGAACCCAGCGTGAAATCGAACCCAACATTTCTCTTCGAGTAGTAGCATGACACCATCGATTCCGTTGTCCCATTCTCGATTCATTCATCTTCTTTTTTCCATTTTATATATTCTTTCTAGCATCTCGGCAGTCGGAGAACACCTTTTGGGGGGGTCTGCATTTGAGGAGGGCCTTTGCAGGCTGAGCAAATTTGAGGGCAGATTTGAGGCAGTGGGCAGGGGTTAGGCAGTGTCATGTGGGCATTACAAAGCTTGCATGCTCCTGCCCTTTTTGCGAAAAGTACCCAGACACCTGGTTCATACAGTTCCCCCGCGTAACATACACCCTGACAGCCAGTTTCTATCACATGCAACCGACCATGTATCCTGCAGGAGAAGAATGCCCAGGTGCATCTCAGAAGTAAGGGAAAACACAGGTGCCATCAGGTCCCATCAGGGCATCCCTGGTCCAAGTGCCATCACGCCCAGGTCCCACTAGGGCTTCCCTAGTCCCAGGTGAAATTGAAAGACTGATGGAAAAACACCACGCCCAGGTCCCACTAGGGCTTCCCTAGTCCCAATAGGGTTTCCACGCCTGTACTATCATCATCTGATGTCCTCAATTGTCCTGTGCTCACGCCCAACTTTCACATATTTCAATTGTCCACATACCCCAGGCCTCAGGGGCAGGATTTTAGGCCGCGCAAACTTTTTGTTTACCTGGGACCTTGTCATCATGTGTACGCCGATGCTGTGTGGCGCTGTTGAGCCGGCGTTTGGACATAAACCTTGCAGGCTATTCCACGCTCTTTCTCTCTCTCTCACGCGCAAACAAACGTGTACGCTAGAAGTGCACTTCCCTCTCCCTCGTTTTCTCTGTCACCATCATTTTCGCATATGTCCATGCGCCATCACATGCATGTGTGTGTGTGTGTGTGTGTGTGTGTGTGTGTGTGTGTGTGTGAGAGAGAGAGAGAGAGAGAGAGAGAGAGAGAGAGAGAGAGAGAGANAGAGAGAGAGAGAGAGAGAGAGAGAGAGAGAGAGAGAGAGAGAGAGAGAGAGAGAGAGAGAGAGAGAGAGAGAGAGAGAGAGAGAGACATCGCACCTGGATATATACAAATAATTTGCATAGCACTGTAGTAGGCTATAACAATAATTTGTTTTGTTCACCTAGCAGAAAACTTTCTGCTTGACAAAAAGGGGTCTGGCAGAGTGGTGATTTAAACCTCCAATATATTTCCCATCCATTTTCCTGTCAGATATGGACACCCTGCACGCTTCCGCATCAGATGGGGTGTATTGGGGTGGGTGTTTTGAGGGACATCCATCCAGGCAAACGGGCCTTGTATGCAACCTGTTTTGCCTGAATGCATGCAGGGTGTCCATATCTGACAGGAAAATGGATGGGAAATGTACTGGAGGTTTAAAATTGGGTTACTGCGATGGATTTCCTGGGAGAGAAAAAAAGAACTTTAGATGGATATCATTCTCTGACATCAACATACGGGCATTCGGCAAGTTACAGAAAGGACAAGGAAAAAGACAATTTACTTCCAAATAGACAATTTACTTCCAGCAGTTGAGCTGGGGACTTCCACCGCTTCGAGCCTAATTCACTGCCTACGTGCCCTTTACGCCTAGATAGTCATTCCAAATAACACTTGCGCCTCCGCTGGCACAGAGTTAGCCACTGCTGCTTCTTCAGTTTTTGTCATAACCTCACTACCGATAAAAGAGCATTACAAAAAAAAAAAATCCCCTTCTTCACTCACACGATATTGCTGGATCAGGCTTTCGCCCATTGCCCAAGTTTCCACATGCTGGAGGAGTCTGAGCCGTGCCGCAGTTCCACAGTATGGATGATCATCCGAAAAGACGAGCTAGGCATCATCGACTGCCATGCATCACATTCAGGCGCTTGAGTCGACAGCAATTCATTGGATATATAAGTGGTGCTACCCACAGTAAGATGTTGACTTCAACCAGGCCCAAAGCTTTCACTTCCTCTTGTTTCCTCCTCATCCCATGCTTTGCCGTTGATCTACCGGTTTAGGAGAGACTTTTCACAAGTGGTTAACAGGGACCTCTCTGAAATTTACCTCTGAGTAACAGGTTGAAAACTGAAATTAGGGACTGGTGGGTGAAATTTAATGTTTTTTTACTTCATTTTTTTGTCTGTTTTTGTTTTGCTTCAAGATTGCCGTGTGCCAAATTTCGTATCATTTTGGGGCATTGAAATTCCCTTTGCTGACATCTCTGAACTTTCTCAAGATTTCTGAAACTGGGTTATTGGCGAGACTTCACGAAAGTGCACTTTTGCATTGCTATTTCATAGTGTTTCTTCTTCTTGAGGTTTCTGCTTCTTCTTTTTTTTTTTTTGCAAGTAGCTAGTCTATCTCCGACCTTTGGATTTTGTTATAAATGGGATGAGAAGTTGTCTGCCGTTAACCGCCTCTCGAGGCTTTGAGAGAGCATATGACCTCAGTCCTGAAAATTCAGGCTTCTTACGCTCGACAGCAAAATGCTCGTAGCAAAGTTGGCATGGGAGGAGAGAGAGATCGGGCTGCAGGAAAGTGCTGCCTGCCTGATGGACTCGCCTTGGTGTTAACTTTCAACCTGCTGCTATGGAACCTCGGTCCTCGGTTATTTTCGGCGCTCCAGTGATGTCGCTCTTTTTCCACTCTTTTTTCTATTCGTCTTTCCTCTCCCACGATGTTAACAAACAATCGTATTTGGATTCTGGAAACAACACGGTCGGGGCTGCTGAGTGGTTGCAGTCCAAGCACCAAGTTCACAGCAAGTTTGACAAGTGCAGTATGATTAGCAAGTGGATGGGAACCGACCGGCTGTACGTTGCTCGTGCTCTTCTGTTCATACAGGCCTCTGGGTGTCGTCAACGAGTACATGCTTAGACTCGCCAACGATTGGTCCAGATCAAGATTTCAATCGCGCAAAGTACAGATCAGTGCATGGTATCAGGGGCTCGCGCAGGCCCGGACAGAAGGTGCATAGGAGAACAGCAAATTATCAATGATATGATGTTGCTTGAGGAGGATAAGCTGGGTGCACGGATCGTCGGATTGAGATGTAGTGCTATCAGGTTTCCGAGTGCTATGAGGTTGTCGACGTTCATGGAGGCTCCTTTGTCAAGAGGCCGTGGTCGAGAGGTAGGCGAAGAATCTTCCATAGGCTCGCTTAAGAGGCGGCAGGGCGCGGAGATGAGAAGAGAACATCATATACTTTATGATTAGGCCTTTCGAGGAGAGGACACGCTGGCTGTACGGACCGAAATGTGGTCCACTAAGGTGGGGGAAGGAATCTCCACCCCAGAGGGCAGTGCTCAAAAGGTGGGCGAAGAATGTGCCATATGCTTAGACCGAGAGGTGGCGAGAGCAAGAGACGAGCACGAGCTTTACATGACGTGGACTGTCATAACCATTCACATAGATTACTCCAACCCATGTGATGAGCAAAACAGGTCGAGACAGATACCCCTCTTGACACGAGTGAGGGGACTAAAAGACTATGAAGACTGCATTAATTCACTTGGAACATAGTGGGGGACCAAAAAGAAAGCAAGCATGCGGAAGAAGAACATGAAGGAGGAGGACGACGTCAACATCGTTAGGTTTGGGGGGGGAGGGGGGGGAGGAGGGGGCAGGGCTTTTAGCTTAACGTGACTGGACAGTGGAGAAAAGGACAAACTGCACTACATATTGCTCAGGTCAGGTTAGACGCAGACAGAGGGTCCACTCAATCCGAGGCCACAAAAGAGAGAGCAGATCAGAGTCAGAGGTCTGGCTCTAATAAGATTTTCCAAAGGTCACTGAAGTTTTCCAGCACGTTGCTGACGTCTCTCAGCCCTTAACAGCCCAACACTAAAATACAAGGGGTCCCCCTTGACTACACAACACTCTAGATGAGTATCTGGACAGAATTGGATCCATATACACTCCGACTGACCAAACATTTGGAATCTATTGGGACGATGGGCAGATCCAGATTGCTTGAGCGTGTTGTGTAGTGGAGCGAGGCCCAAGATCTGGCAGTACGACTATGATGCCCGGACGAGGTCGGTGTGAGGGAAATGGGGCACGTCACTTTCAGCACCTTTGTGAGCCCCGAGCTCACCTTGATAAAGGAATGGACAAGCTCACCCACTCCCCTACCGTCTTCAGTCGAATAGAATGCCCGTTCATCATCCCCGTATCTAGACTCAAATTCGCACCAAATGCACCTATAACGACTAGGTGTTCTATTCAGGTGAAGACAGTGGCAGCATCCCGTCTGCACAACCTTCTGGTGCTTCTCCTTGCCGGGCATGCGTTGCCAATCCCCCTCAGCACACCACCCAAACCGGTCACTAACCCAGGTGCACACCCCTTGCCCTCCTGAGTGTCCACATTCCTACTCCACCACTGACTTCCCTGCCTTCCTCTCCCTCCTCTACTTTTAGCGTCCGCCTCCATTGTGTTCCCCATCATCATTCTCATCTTCCTTACTCCACTATGCTTTCCCCCATATATGTCCCCCGTCTTATCCTGTCGCCTGTCCTCGTCAGTTCAAAGTCCAGCGCCGGACATCATGGCCTGTATCTTCCTCTACCCTCTTACTTTTCCACCTTGCGCTCTCCCCTACCGTCTTCACCCGAACAGGACACCTGGTCATTATAGCTGTATCTGGACTGCAAATTGCACCATCTGGACTGAAAATTGCACCATCTGGCCTGAAAATTGCATCCAATACGGCCATAATGACCAGGCGTTCCATTCGGGTGAAGACTGTAGTCTTACCTTTCCCTTCTTCCTCCTCCCACTCTGAATCCTCTTGGTCTTGTCTAACCCTCTGGACTGAAAATTGCACCAAATACGGCCATAATGACCGGGCGTTCCATTCGGGTGAAGACGGTAGTCTTACCTTTCCCTTCTTCCTCCTCCCACTCTGTATCCTCTTGGTCTTGTCTAACCCTCCATCTCTCGCTCCCTCCCCCCTCGTGCCATCTCCTTCTATGTCGACACCGTCTTGTTTTCCCACCACCTTCCATCTCCTCCTGTCCCACCCCTCTGCTTCTCACTTTCCACCCTGCACTCTCCCTCCTCTAACCTTGCTCTTCTTCCTCCTCCCACTCTCCGTACCCTGTTGGGGTTGTCATGCCACTCCGTCTCCTGCAATCTCCCTCCCCGTGCCATCTCCTTCAATGTTGACATCATCCTTTTTTCCACCACCTCCCATCTCCTCCCTCCTGCCCACCTCTCTGCTTCTTACTTTCCGCCCTGCACTCTCCCTCCTCTTGCCCTTCGTCCTCCGCCGACTCTGTAGCCTCTTGGCCTTGTCATGCCCCTCCGTCTCCCGCCCCGTTCCCCCTCTCCTTTAATGTTGACACCATCGTTTTTTCCACCACCTCCTATCTCCTCCTTCCCCTGATCCCGGTCCTTCCCGATCCTTTCCCCATATCCTACTACTCTCCTGCTTTTTCACTTTTTTTTTTCACCTTTCCTTACCTCCCCCCTTCGCTCAAATGCTGCATGCTCCAGGAGAATCTGGTTGGCCAGAGGCAAGGTGGCCCACAGTAACCCAGGGACTACAATATGGAAAGACTAGCATAATTCCGACCCAGCACTGAGGAGACAGGTAACCAAACTAGGGAGACCCCAGAATCCCAAAATACAGGACACGTGATAGGTGAAGCCATCATCAAGGAGGAGACGAGAACAAGGAGGGGGGCAAGGCTGTCGACAGCAGACTTAGGCACAACGTGTCAAAGTCTATCTCCGGATTCTTGCCGCGGAAAGTTATGATTCGCAGGTTCACTGTTCGAACCTGAGAGGGATTCATGAGAAAGGAAGGCTGACAGTCAATCCCCCAGATACAAGGAGCAATCAATGCGGGTCAGGGGTTCTTCGGCCAAACGGAAGGAAGCGTGAGGTTGTCAATGATGTAATACAGACTTGCCGGGGTAAAAGGAACCGGACTGATGCACCCCAGAATGGCCATGGAGCGAGGAGCGAGGACTAGAAGGGCCTGTTTTGTCAAAGAAAAAAGGAAAGAAAACATTGCGACCATCAGCACCTGGTATTCCTCCAGGCACACAGAATAGCGGACCAACCATAGGTCACTGGTTCAAACCATGAACCGGCATGGCGAACTACGCAACACCGCAGTTTGCCATAAGGCCTGTTGAACTTCCATCATTTTTTCCCAACCCTCATGGCTATAATTCTTTGCCCAGTGCTGGTCGGAACAGGCAGTCCACCGGCCTGGCCGGCCGCCGGTCCAACCCAACGCATCGCGCTTTGGGGGGGCGGGGGGAGGGGGAGGGAGGGGACCGGGAGTCGCAGCCATCCACAAGATTGCCCAGACCACCGGGGCCCACTGCCTCGCTTACGAAAAAAAAAAAAAAAACATGGGGCCTTTCGGACCCCACTTGTTGAAAATATGGGCAGAGGATCTCCTCCACTGATTTTTTCACATCAGCAGCGGAGAACCACTGCAGAATTTGTTTTTACCATGAGGGGTCGAATAGGCCACTGTTCCGTATTTTTCGCAAATGTGCGGTCCAACGGAGCACGGACCAGACATTATTGAATGGCCCTTGCGCTCGCTCGTCCACTGTGAGCCAGCATGATGTTGCAGCAGCGGCTTGCTGAGCTGATATGTTTCTTCGACGGCCCTGTGCTCTGGGCAAAAAGTTATGGGTTTGCATTTTGTGAAGTCAGAATAGCAGTGCTGTACGAGGTGCAAGCCCAACATGTTTCTGGACAGGCCGCCAGGCAAGATACTTTCGGACTATCGAACCACGGCACATTGAAAGAAAACAAAAAACGAAAAACAAATAGAAAAGCTCTGCCTGCTCGAGCTGAAACCTGAACCCATAATTTTCTGCTGTCAGACATGATACCATGCAAGACTAACTTTGGGCAAGGATCTCTATTCATCCTCTGAGGTGTCATGACTCGAACTGCTTGTGTAGAGGTGGGACGGTCTGTTATGCTGCGCGAAGTCAAATAATGTGTGTCATGCCATCCAGAGGTTTCCACTATTGCCCAAGACAACTCATAAACAGGGTGATTTGCAGGTTCAGCGGAGGCTGTAGAATGTGGTGAGGGCCATGGAAATCAGGGAGGGGAGGGAGAGAGTTGGACATACTCTGTTCTCCGGTACAGCGCACTTTTCACATAACTGAGCATTATCCCCAGTGTCACAAGTCCCATAGTGATATACAAGTCTGCACACCCCAAACACCCCCTCATCCATGCAATGGTTATTGCACCCCATAAGCCTGGTGATTTCATACATTGGCGTGGGGGCTTTCCGGGACCATGAAAGCTTCATTGACAGGCATTTGCCTGTGTGCACGACGTACGTCAAACCCACCGTTCATCCACAATGCTGCACTGAAAAATTAGTTCTGGTGCTGCTGGTGAACCAGCACAATACAACTGTTCCCATAACAATTCCACAACCCTACCACTGCCCAGAAGGTCATCATCACATCACCTGCAGTATGTGTCACGTACCTTGAAACAAAACCTGCAGCACCCCTTGCTAAACTTCCTCGCTCCGATGCATTCGTAGCGTTTGACAGCAGATCTGAATCACACATCATTCACAGCAGTTGTTTGCCTCATCTACAAGTCATTGTGGTATTATCACGTTTACGCAGAATCAACTCGTGTAGTCATGCATGGCGGGAATAATCTCACGTGGTATTATCACGCCTGGTGGGAATGAAAACTCGTGTCCCCTGCGCAATGTGCATGTCGATTTGGCCTCCTGTTGATGTGGACAGAATCCACAGAACTGTTATTTACCCAATGGAAGATAACATCATTTCGACCTTTCTTCATTTCTTCTTCGAACTTTCTTCATTTCTTCTGAGCTATATTTGCGCAACAACCACACCCAAAGTGAATCACGCCATGCTACAACCTAGCAACCTACCAGCAGGGAACACCAGAGATGATGCCTTCTTACGTCCCCACTCCCTCCTTAGTAATGCAGACACACACTTACCCAGCAACCATGCCCCTCTTGCGAGGAAACAGAGTAGCGTGAACGGAAAGTAGAGACGACACAGTTGGCACAGTTGGTGGGTTTTCTCACTCCACAAAAACCATGCAGATATGCACATTCGCAGAAAGACTATCTTAAACCTCCTCCGCAAAACAATTTACAGCTCTGTCTAAACTAGGCCACAGACATCACCACAAAGCGCCCCCCTAGAACCCACTTGCAAAGTGTGCTTGCTTCCTCCTCTTCCTCTGCCCTGCCTGACAGGCATCGCTACTCCGCTTGAAGCCTGGCCCACGACCTGGACCTGGAATTGGCACAGGCTTCTTTGCGAGGCTCACAGACCCTCCCCCATTCATCTTCTGCCCCTTCAGGTTCCCTGAATTCTTTCTTTTTTTGCCTGCCTTTCCCATAAGGCTCTTCTCCCCCTCAGAAGCAGCATGTTGAATGAACCATCCATCTTTCCTTCCCCGGCCACAAGCCGCATTCCGATATTTATAAAGGACGTCCATTTGGTCTTCTTCTTCTTCTTCTTCTTCTTCTTCTTCTTCCTCCTCTTCTTCTTCTTCTTCTTCTTCTTCTTCTTCGTCGTCATCCTCTTCCTCCGCATCCTCATCATCATCTTCATCATCTTCTTCCACCTCTTCTTCATCAGCTTCTTCTTCTTCCTCTTCCTCCTCTTCCTCCTCCTCCTCGTCTTCCTCCTCGTCGTCCTCCTCTGCTTCTTCCTCTTCACCTTCATCCTCTTCACCATCCTCATCCTCTTGTTCCTCTTCCCCCTCCTCTTGCCCTTCTTCCTCCTCATCCTCCTCTTCCTCCTCTTCCTCCTCTTCCTCCACAGGCTCCTCCAGATTTTCTCTCTGCCTTGCAATCCCCTTCCTCTTAGTGGATGTTTGCACCGCGTATTCCTTGCTCATAATTTTCCTCTGTCCACTTTTCAAGACAAGCCCAGATCTGGGTGCTGTGCCACCATCCGCGCAAGAGATTAATACTTTGCCAACAGACTTCAAAACTTTCTTTTTTTCTTTAGAACGTTTCCTCTTTCCAGCGCTTGCTACAGCACCAGCCTGGCCAGGTTCCTGATGAGGTGGTGCTCTCTTCTCTCCCGCTCTCTCTTTTAAGGCGGACACCACCTTTGCTTCCTTCTTCTTGTTCTTCTTCGGAATCTTGCTTGGCGTCGCCTTCTTCAATTCGACCAGTCCCTCTGCACCTGCACCGTCCAACTGCCTTCTTGCCTTTGGTTTCATTTCTCTGACTTTGGCTTCAGGCGCCTCTCTCACTCTCGCCCCCGGTTGTTGCTGTGATCCTTCTGACAACGTCCGCACCTTGCCATTGTTTACACCTGACCTTCGCTCTTCCCTTCCCTCGCCCTCCACAGCAATACCAGAAGGCCTCTTCTGTGGAGCGTCCCGCTTCACCTTTACCTTCATATCCTTGTGGGCCAAGGTTTTTACAATTTTCTTCAGCGTCTGACACATCCGTGCGTGTTTATTCGATATCTTCTTCTCCTCTTCAAGCCTCTCTTCCCAGAGCTTTACATCGGACAACCTGCTTTCCTCTAGCTGCTGCTTCTCCACTTGCCATTCCTGTTCCTTTTCCCTCCACAGCTCCATCTCTTTGTTCCTTGTCTCTTCCACCTGCAGCCGCTTGCTTCTCTCCTCCTCCAATTCTCCCACCAGCTCCTTGCGACTCTCTGCCGTCTCCTTGTCCTTCTTCACCAGCTCTTTCAACCTCTTCGCCTCTTTCTTCCACTTTCCCCGCTGCTCCTGCAACTCGTCCATCTTTTCCCTGAGCTTCTTTATCCGGTTGTCCCTCCTGACAAGCTTCCGTTCGGCGTGGTCCAACTTCTGCAGAAGGAAATTCTTCGCTTGCAAAAGCTCATCCGCCCGTTGTACTTCGCTCGCCGATTTCTTTTCATTGTTGCTGACAGTCTTGAGCGCTACTTCTCTGTCCATCTTGCACTTCCTATTCTCCTCTTCCAACCTTTTCTTATCTATATCCAGTTTCATTTGTTCCCCAAGTAGCCTCGTTCGCTCCATTTTCAGCTTTGCGTTCTCCTCACCCAGCTCCCGGTTTTGCTCCTCCGACTTCTGAATACGTTTCCCCAACTCCATCAACATCTGGTCTGCTTTGTAAATCCTCTCTGCACCCAACCGTATCTGCTCCTCCATCCTACCCCTTTCTGCTGCCCACTTCTGTTCCATACTTGCAAAAATAGTCCGCAGGTTCGTAGCCTCCGTCCTCGAATCCTGCAGTGCCCTTTCCACATCTTTCCGGCATGTCGTCTCTGCTTCCTTCATTGCTTCCGCAGTATTTTTCTGCGCAGTTAGCTTCTCCTCTAGGCTCTGAATGGGAAAGAAAGTGTCGCAGCAAAGAGAGCATCAAGCATCACACAATGTCAGCAACAGTAATTCCATCAAGACATATTGGAACCAAGGGGTCACTAAAAATGCTTGAGGCACCTGCACAAATTAAATAAATAAATAAAAAGACCGATAAAAAGTTAAAAAAAACTGTTTTGGCTTGCAATGAAACTCACTGAGACAGCTAAGAGAAAGAGAATGAATGACAGAAGGTTCCATGCGGGATGATAGACGGATACACATGTTTGTATACATAGATGGCATGACACGATATTCATACGCAACCACACGTGTTCACACGATATTCATACGCAACCACACGTGTTCACAAGGGTTCATCCTCTGGAATGAGAGTCCACTGAGACAGCTTGCAAAGTGACACCCCCCTGTTGGGGGGGGGGGGGGGGGGGGGGGGGGGGTGCTGAAAAGCCCTCTCATTCGCTAATCGCATCCCTTACAGTAGCAATCGGGGAGCATTCATGGGCATGTTCATGCAGCTCCTTGTCGCTCCCACCTGCAGATGGCAGGACTCTTGCTAGGGAAACGTGCAGTAGTGCCTTGCCTTGCTTTGGGCAGAAGCAGCACGCGAAGGTGCGTTGCTGTGCTACAACACACTGTTTTGCCTTGGGCAAAAGCAACAGACCAAAGTGCATTGCCCTGCTGAACCTCACAGCCTTTCCTCGCAGAGACTCAGGACACCAAACTGTTTTGCTGTGCTGCAGCAAACCATCTGGCTTTGGTGAGAAGCAGCACACCAGCACACTGTCTTGCCTTTCAGTCCAATGAGCTTGTGAAGTCACGCACCCTCCCCGCTGCCCTGCATTTTGCCTATCCCATTCTTCCATTGACGATTGTTGGGCACTTGTATACATTAAGGATCATATAAAAATACAAGGCACTGCCAAAAAAAAGAATACAGAAGCTATGCAATAGCTGAACAGAAGAAAGAAAAAGAGAGAACGGCTCCACAAAAGGCAACACGAATGGTTTCACTGTCCCCACCAACATCCCAGTGCACCCACTTGCCCCGTCAACTAGTTTCGTCTAAATCTGGTAATTGTCGCCATTGTCCAAAACATAGGAAAAGCCCATTCACATCTCCTTCCTCCCCTAAAACATCTCTGCCCGCCTCCCTCAGCCCTGGGCTGTAAAACACCCCCCCCCCCTGGAATCTCAGCAGGATCCGAAGGTCATGGGGTGGGGCACCCCTGAGTTACGATTATGCCTCAACACTGCAATGCCTACGTTTGAATTTTCAATCTGACGCCTGCAGTTCGTATTTGCTATCTCATATCTACTGTCAGGTCTTGCTACAAAAACGTAAACATAATGCGGCAGGGCTTGGCGCTTGGCGCTTGCCGATGCCATCCAAGAACAAATAAAAGCTCGTTTTCTCCCCCAGTGCACAGCCTACAAAAGACATGTTCACAATTTTCCGGCCACATCTGGTGATAGACAAAGAGCACGCAGTCGCCAACCCAACCGCATCAAAGAAATGGGGCATGCAGAAGGAAACCAAACAGAACCATCCCCACCACATGCATCCCGTTATCAGCAAAAAAGGGGTGAAGCACCCACTGGCACATCTAGAAAAGGGAGGTGAGGCGAATGAGAGTTTCCTACCGAGAGTCGCCAGGGCAAAAGAACAGAGCATTCAATAACAAAGGCTGTTCCTGTAGGAGAATTTCCTGCCAGCAGTAATCGCGGACAAAGTGGTCACCAAACAAAGGGATTTTTTTTCCTGGAGGACTTCCCGCCATCAGCCACCAAGGGAAACATAACTCACCTTCACAGAACGCCTCGCATTGACCAGCAGCTTGTACACACGCGCAGCACTGACCACCCTCCCTCGCCAAGAATTCCTGCAGGTCCTCATCGCCACACGACACATGTCCATTAATCAATCAGCGGACAAAACAGGGTTCTCCGCGACATGAACCGCTTCAAGGGCTCCCGTCCGTCTCCACATTGATAACATTCAAAAAGCCAATTCAATCAACAAAAACTACTACGACTTTCGACACATCCCCGTCATTGGCCAGTAAAAGACAACAATTGAACCCAGGGGAGACCTCGAAATAACCTTACAAACGTCTGCAGGGCCACGGAACCACCCTGCAGCCTATCTCTCGGGCAAACCTGTAGAACTGAGCCAGGGTACAGAGGCTGTGTTCATCCCAGGCCATCATTTTCCTGGGCCTTCCAGGTTGCCGGGATCTTGACTTCGTTTCGCATTCCTTCGTTACTTGTCAAGGCATGCCTGGACCTATAACCTAATTTACATAGTGAATATGCCATATCTTATCCCACTAGGGAATACGACATATGATAAAGTGATTTGGCAGCATCACGTTGATGGGCGGGTGCTTTGGGAACCACTTAGGCAGTGGCACTTTCACACTGCACAAAGGTGACTGAGTGGGCAGGTTGTGAAGAGAAAGAAAGCCTTAGCCCCTGCAGAAGGGGGACTGGCTCGAAAAGGAAAAAGAGCAGGAGACAGTAAGGGAGATGGCAGCCATGGTTGAAACTGTAGACTACCGTCTTTCCCTGAACAGAACATACGGTCATTTGTCCCTTCACCTGGACTGAAAGTTGCGCCAAACGTCCACATAATAACCGTACGTGTAAGTTCGGCGGAACACGGTAGCTTCACTGAAGTCTCAATACAAGAAGTCGGTCCTGGGCACCCCCTCATGCGTCTGGGCTGTCAGAGATTTCCCGCGCGGTTCATTTTTGTTCCTGTCCCACCGTCCCTTTTCCACTTCTTCCGTGACCAGCAAGGAACATCAGAGGAATAAGGAGTAGGAGAAGCAACCGTGGGAGAAGGAAGAGCGAGGGTGGTGGCAAAGCTGCGGCAACGGGAGCAGGAATTAGACACCACCAGCTAGAGTCATGTCATGGGGCGTTGGGACATATAGCGACTGGTTCTCTTGGAACCGTTGACAGGGGAGAGGCACCGCACAGGGGCGACATCACCCTCCCCTGGAAGTTTGGAAAACGACACCACCACCTGCGCCAGAATGAACCTGACATGAAGGAGGCCAGGTGCACGATCTGCTCCACGCTGCAAACGTGTCGAACAGCACGTTGAGCCATCCAGGACGAACTACTTCCATAAAGGTCCATGAGCTTTCCCTTTGAACAGGAAAGAGTTTGTATTCACCTACCGTTGAGAGCGAGAAACTGGAGCCATCCACTCACTCTGTAAGAATAAAAGTTCATCTGCTATTCTGCCTGTTTCATCCAGAAAGCCCAGGCAAGCAAAATTCAGAAGGAAAGATGCAATCATTTGATTGGGTATCGTCCAACTCCCGATGGAGGCTGTAATACGTAAGGAGAAGGTATACTGACATGTTTGCACACTGCAGTCAAGAGGAGTGACTCTTGGAGGATAGCCCATTGTAGTAGAGGAGGGGGATAACCTAGTGCATCTTCCTGGGGGGTCTAGGCGGTGAGACCCATTGGCAGACAACGGCGGCCCTACTCTGCAGCATTGTAATTTAGTCTACCACAGTGGATAGAGAGGAGTAGGTGATCACATGAGCTGGAAGCGCGACCAACGAGAGCACATAACTATCATTACTGTTGTATTAGTTGTTGGGATGCAAGAAGAGGGCATTTCCTCAACACAAGAGACTACAGCATTGTCCATTTCTTATGCTGGTGTGAGCATGGCTTTGTCGTTTCTGCCAATTTCCTTGTCTCCATGTGAATGCTAGACATAAGAGTTCACTGTGATCGTAAACTGAGGCTCCCCAGTGCCTACGGACCAGCCAGTCCATACTACCAATCCGCCGGACGTGTGGCCTTATGAGGTAGGTGTAGAGCCCGAAGAGGTGGATGAGCCTAACAATACTTAAGAGGGAAGAGTTGTCACTCACCGTAAACGGCAACGGATTGCAGGACCGTCATCTCCATGTAGTCGAGGTAAAAGGTCGGCCACAACCGTCTACTTTATAGCACCAACGAAGAAACCATGGGATTACCACAATCTATCGAAGGAGCTCTTGTGAGGCAGAATACGTACGGGAGCATGTATGTGGTGTGGCAAAGTAAGCCATATCAAGAAAATTTGTCCACAGGGAAAATAGCAGAGCCAGTAGAGGGTGCAGTCCCTTCTATGTGACCTTGTGATGAGAAGAACAAGATCTGTACAGTCCATATGTACCTTCCTCGACCTCACAGATCATGGTGGCTATGGTTGCTGAATCTGAAGCTACCGTCAAATCGAAGTCCGACACCAAAAGGAGTCTATGCCCTTGAGGTATTACTGATGCCCTTGAGGGGGTAGAGGAAGAATTTTCAAATCTGATGTGCTCCTAGGTAGTGAAACAGAATTGTACTGAGGGTGCCCTGATCCTCGTAGAGGCTGAGGTCAACAGAGAGGAAACGGAAACCTTGATCGGTAAGACATAGATCCACCCCTAGTTACATGAGTCAATTGTGTATTCAAAAAGCTCCGTCTTCGTGAAAAGATGTAGGAGTTGAGTAGGCCAATAGACCGACTCTGGCTAACAGCAGCTTAGGGTATGAGCACCACCGCCAGACACTACGTTAAGGCTACAGTTCGCTCGTTAAAGAAACATATGCTAATCTGTTACATCAGTTTAGGTGGCGAGGTACGAGACAAGATGCCTACACGTATGTAGGTCGAAAGTTGTCAGATTTGCAAGAGAGATAAACCTCAAACACAAGTGCCTATGGACTTGATGATGGATAAGCTCATCATCAGTCAAATCGGAGGCAAAAGAGTAATCACGATGGGTTTTTTTTTTTTTTTTTTTTTTTTTT
>BFEA01000458.1:1167980-1190911 GCA_003427395.1 Chara braunii | reverse complement strand
GGGAGGGATGAAGGGAGGGAATGGATGGGATGGATGGGTGGGCGGGTGGGAGGGAGGGATGAATGAATTGGATCGACGGATGGGTGAATTGGATGGATGGATGACCCGTACGGCGAATCTGGACAAGTTAGAAAAGACCCAGGGAGGGAGGTGTCTTCTCAGTCTGCTCAGTCTGGGCTTGGACGGCCTGGATGTACTTGCTGCCAGACTGGCCGTCGGGCCAACCTGGGCCGGAGAGGTCTGGGATGACCTACCGGACGAACCCAGTGATCTTTACGAGTCAGAAAAGAAAGGCCAAGCGAAGAGATCTTGGCAATCTTTGTGTTCAATCTTTGTTAAGGATCAAGAGAAACGGAGAACTTTACTCTTGCCTTTGTCTCTCTTCGTCTCTCTAAGTCTCTCTATGTCTCTCTACGTCTCTAGCGTGTGGTCTTCTCCCAGTCGCCTGTCGGGGGCCATCCTCCGTCCCCTGTGACCCAGTGCCGCCATATTCGGTACCTCTTGTTTTCTTCCTTGGCAGCGAAGCCCCACCCTCTTGCTCCACTGCCCCAACACAGAAGGAACTCAGAAGGGATCCCTTTCTTTCTTTCTTCTTTTTTTTTCTTTTTCCTTTTTTTCCCTTTTTTTCCTTTTTTCCCTTTTTTTTCCTTTTGTTTATCTGTTTGGTAAGTGCAGTGGGGTGGGGTGTGGCCACATGGGGCGGGGCAGGGTTGGGTTGGGTTGGGTAGGGCGGGGGGACGGGGGTGCGGGGGGGAACCTTTAAAGTTTCTATCAAGGAGTGGATGGTCTATGCTATTGAATAAATGACTTCTTTAGGGGCCTTGGTTGGTTTTGGGGTTTGGGGTTGGGGGGAAAGACTTTAAAAAATTGGTGAGGTTTTGGGGCTTGAAAGAAACAGCACCACTCAAATAGCCTTTAAAGTTTAAAATTTAAATAAATATTACCAGTAAATTCCTTGCGAGACGACAACCAGTAGGCTGTGGATGGGTTCGGTGGAGGCCGGGCAGAGGCTTCTTTATGAGGCCTGCACTGCTGTCAGCAGCATCAGGCCCTATCCCCGCCCCCCAAGTTGGCTTGGTTAGGCTGCGGGTTAGGTTTGGCAGAAAGCAGGCTTGGGTACGTAGTGAGGCACCATGTAGCCCTCGTGGGTGGGTGGGTGGTTTTTTTTTTTTTTTTTTTTTTTTTTTTTTAAATTGAATTTAGGCTTTGGTTGTTTGGTAACGTTCGACTAAACTACCCCTATCTTGGGATAGATTTTGCTGACCCGAGGAAAAAAGTTTTCCCTGGCTAGGGTACGAAACCAGTTTTGGATAGTGGAGGGGTCACTTTTCCCAACGGACCCCTAAAGATGATTATTTTGCGGGATCCCATTTTTAACTTCAACGCCCGTCTTCTGCGCCTCTCTCTCTCTCTGATTTTTTTTTTTTTTGGTTCGCTTTTGCAAGATGGGTGTTCCTCTGTATAGTGGTGCTTTAAGTATATTGAGGAAAAGTCCAAAAAGCATGGGTGCGTGAGAACCGGCAGTCTTTTTTTTCTCAATTGGGGAAAATGTTGTCAAACTTTCTCTATGGCACCGACTCCAGAGGAAAAGAACAGGAAAGAAGAAGAAGAAGAAAGAAGAAAGGAGCGATGTCTCTTGATTCTGTTTCAGAAGAAGAAGAAGAAGAAGAAGAAGAAGAAGAAGAAGAAGAAGAAGAGGGTGGAGAAGAAGAAGACGACGACGAAGAAGAAGAAGAAGAAGAAGAAGAAGAAGAAGAAGAAGAAGAAGAAGAAGAAGAAGAAGAAGAAGACGACGACGACGAAGACGAAGAAGAAGAAGAAGACGACGACGACGAAGAAGAAGAAGAAGAAGAAGAAGAAGAACATCAACAACAAAGAAAACATGCTTGTGATTCTTCAAGAGTTTTTTATGCTAGTGACGTTGCGAAAGATGTCTTCTGTGCCTATTTTCCCCTTGGACTCACTTTCTGTTTTTTGGTCCGTCGCCTTTGTCTCACTTGATTCACTGTGCGTGTGCTTTTGTCTTTGTGGAAGGGCAACATGTTGTGTGTGTGTTTATTTGTGCAGGGGATCGTTAAGTTGAACCCCTGTGTTCCTTTTTGTGGGCCTGTGTTCTGTTTGTCTTCGTGGAAGGACAACATGTTGTTATCGTTGTACTGGTCATCAATTGTTTTTCACACGGGAGGAATGTCTTCTCTGGGTACATTCTCAGATCCTTCACCATCGCTTTCACGAAATCTCATCGCTCTCTTCTGCGCATCTTCCTCTCATCCTTTCTCCTGACGTTATTATCATCAAATCAAATTGAAACAAGGGCTGAGCACCTTCAACTCATCGCCATTTCCTGTTGCTGTGACCTGTTTCCTGTTGTTTTCGTATCCTTTCCAGACACTTGATGACTGTGGCAGCGAGGTGCTCTGACCATCTTCCTCTTTTGCGCTTTGCGTCCCCTCCTCGTCTGTCGTGCAGAGCTTATCAGCTCGGCTGCCTCTTCAGTTTCACATTCGGCGTTTTGCCGACGTCGTGGTGGACACCTCGTCGTCTTCACCCGGTTGCTGCATTGACGTGTCATAATCGTCATTGGCTGTTATCGCAGCTGTGTCTTCTGTCGGTCTACAGCTGTCCACTGCTTTGGCCTGCTTCAGGAATACCTCCGCAGTTCACTCGTCGTTGTTCTCTAGCAGCCGTTGATCTGATTGCAAACAGCCGTTCAAGTCCAGACATCATATCGACAGTCTCTGTTTGGATTTTGGTTTTCATCTCGGTGAATTTTCTTTTTTGGCAATTTTGCATTTTCACAGCATTTGTCGTTCTCCACAAACGTCAGTACGTTCTTTCATCGTCTGGCAGGCACCACCCACATCCCCCAATGCCTCCCGTCCTTCCGGGTGTGGAATCATTGGGCATCTACCCATGGACGTCAAACGAAGTTGCTGGCATCGTCGTCGGCGTGCTCTTGGCGGCCTCCGCGTTGAACGCCAATCGAATCGACTCGTTTGTGGCAAGGTCCCAACGCAGGTAACGTTTTACCGGCTTATTTTGTATATTATTTGTTTTGTTTAAGTTTGTTTCTGTTTGTTTGTTGGTTTTAATGCGTTTGTTTGTTTATTTTAACTGCTACTGTCTTCTTTTATTCATTTATTTAAAAAGGTGATAGCCGGCTAACATTATGGAATCAGTAGATTGGATACGATTTGAGCTCGTAACCTGTTTTGGCCGACGGTCGCAGGGAGCGAGCGATGAAGGTGAATCGCGATTTTTCATTCACCCAACAGGAAACCACTCCCTCGGGTGGATGTGTGTGCTGCTTTGTGCTTTTTTTTTTCTTTTTTTTTTTAAAGCACCAGTACATGGCCCCGTCCAAGTTGACAACCCGATTGAGCCTCTCCTAAAATTCTGGAGGGTCCCGCGCCGTAGATAAAACAAATCGGCGGCGGGCCGGCCTCTGAAAGGGCCCCATGGCCTATAGCTCGCATGTTGCATGTACTGGTGGTTGAAGGGAGGGAGGTGTGTCCATGAGGGTTTGAACTCATGATCTGAGGGTGAGTCAATGGCTCTTACATGTGTCACGATAGGTGTATCATTCAGGGACAGGGTGGGCAGTGAAGGTTTATTAAATTTATTTCTGTTTTCGTGTGTCAAATCTTTTTTTTTTTTTTTTTTTTTAAGGCTGCCTTCTCGTCATCGGGGGACAGCCAGAGATTTTTCTCTCACCTCACCCATATTTGTTAACTGGCGTTCTGTCATGTCATCGTGGAACATATCTATTTCATCATTTCCTACCTACCTACCACTACTGCTAAGGCTATACAGGGGACCCCTGCAAGCATAGCTTCCTCTCTTCGGTGAAGGGAGGAGGTTGCCTCTCTCTCACTGGAGAGAGGTAACGGGCATGTTTGCCCCTTTACCCTCGCGTTTTAGGGTGCAGGGTTGGGGCCGCTGGTGGGTGCCCGGCTAACACAAGGACCAAGCATTTTTTTGCCAGTTAACTGTGCCTCCGTTCTCATCTTCTGATTCTTCCCCTACCCCCATCGAGTAATGGTAGTGTCTGAAAAAAGCCAACACTCTCCCACACACCACACTCAACCCACTCACACGTGCGCTCACACCCGTGTTCACTGAAGACCTTACTGATACCGACTGGGAGGATCCAGCTCACTATCTCAGCTGGTTGGCAGCGAAGAGTGCCACATGCGGCCATGGAGATTGAACCCACGACCTCCTGAATGCCGCTTGTATTGCTAACCAATTGAGCTAGGCCGCTGGATGTCAATTCTGTTTTCCTCTCCGTCTGTCTATTTTCTTTGCATTTGTCTGATGTTTGTTCATTGACTGAGACCGTGGGTTCAATAGTGAGAGGCCCATGATCAGCGTGGGTGATCAGCATCACCGTCCAACCTTAGTAGGGTCAGCAGCTGTGTTTCTTGCATCCTCCTATCGGATGCACCTTTTTATTCCCAAGGGAGGCAATTTTGTCTGGCAACGCTGACAGTAGTTGCATTCCGCAGCATTCTGCGTCACGGTAGTTCATGAACAGCCAGACAAATGCTGTGCGAATAGTTTTTGCTACTTGTACTCAATTTCCCCTGGATCTGGATGTGGGTCTCTCTCTCTCTCTCTCTCTCTCTCTCTCTCTCTCTCTCTCTCTCTCTCTCTCTCTCTCTCTCTNCTCTCTCTCTCTCTCTCTCTCTCTCTCTCTCTCTCTCTCTCTCTCTCTCTCTCTCTCTCTCTCTCTCTCTCTCTCTCTCTCTCTCTCGCCTTTGTGGGTGTATGCTGCCTTCCTGACACGCTTGTTGTGCTGCAACTTCTTTTCTGTCCTGTAAAAGGGCGCTTGGCCTATGTGAAGGTTGTGGAGGCTCCGGCTCTTTACCCTGCAGGAAGTGTAGGGGAGGAACGAGGAGGAATCGGGGAGGGGTTGCATCAGTCTTGCCATCTTCCAGGTCAAGTAATGACTGTCCCGCGTGCAGCGGAAAGGGCCGCGTTCCCTGCCAAGCGTGCAATGGGCGGAAAGGGGTTGTTGTCGATGGCAGCGGCGACGATAAGAGCAGTCAGCGGAAGGAGAGATTGGCAGAGAGAAGTGGCCTTGCCACTCCCGGGGGCAAGCGTTCCTTTTCACGTCTTGCCACAGCAAGGATCGTTGGTGGCATTGCAACGTCATCGTCCGCATTTACCGAACGCATTGCAATGATGTCAGACGGCACGGGAAAAGGTAGTTCGAACTTTGGAGTGAAAAGATGATTTTGTCAGCAAACTTTGGAGTCGAAAAAAAGAATATGTTTGCAAGCCACAGCGGATGTCGTTCCTTTAGAAGAAAATCTGAAGAAGCGCAGACAACGTAGCTCTGCTGCCAGAGGCGAAAGCAGTCCCTACAAATACAGAGAGAAGAAACAAAGCAGTCCCTACAAATACAGAGAGAAGAAACATAGTTCCCTCTCTGCTCTGAGAAGAGAAAGTAGTTTACAGATGCAGAGGGAAAAAACAAAATTAGTTCAGTTTAGAAATGCAGAAGTCTCTACAAATACCGAGAAAAGAAACATAGTCCCCTCTCTGCTCTGAGAGGAGAAAGTAGTTTACAGATGCAGAGGGAAAAAAAAACAAGGCAGTTCAGTTTCGAAATGCAGAAGAAAAAAAAAACAAGTATTTCAGTCTACAAACAAATACCGAGGGAAAAAAAAAAGAAGAAAAGGGGATTAAAAAAAACATTGTGCCCTTTAAAGAAAAACCATTGTGCAAAGTGTGAAAAGGAAAACAGTCAGTGATGGGAAAAGGGAAAAAATATATATCTAAAAAAAAATATAAAACAAAATCTGCATGTTGTGGAAATGTGATTGCCCATCATTGCCACTGATTGGCGATGAATATGGTTATGGTTTGAACTTTGAAGACACAGTTGGAATGTGAACTCTTACCTACAAGAGCCTCAAAACCTGTTTTTCTTAAACCAGAGATCTCCCATCGAGAGGCTGACATCATCCTAAACCTTTGTTGCGGCTGGCAGCTTCATCAAAGATATGGCGGTTCGAGCCTCCAAGTGATGTGATGAGGATCTGACAATCGGCAGTTGGGCCACCATTTATTATTTTCTAAGGAGCATACCGAGGCTGCCCCTGGTCACACGGATGTTCGGCATTTTCGTGTAGTGGTAGGTAGGTCGTGAAAGAACGATATGTTCCATGACATGGGTGAGGTGAGAAAAAAATATGGGTGACCAGGGGCAGCCTCGGCGACATAGGTAGGTTGGGAACGCCAGTTGATAAATATGGGTGAGGTGAGAGAAAAATATATGGCTGTCCCCAGACGAGGAGAAGGCAGAAAAAAAAAAAAAAGAAAAAAAAAAAGCAGTTTTCGATGGCCTGATCAGGCACCACCACTGCTGCGCCCAATGAAATGCAGAGGGTGCAGCAGGTTCCGCGCTAGCTGCGGCCTGAACAAAGGTGGGGCGCGAGGGGGCGGGGACACCAGTGCACAAAAGTGTGAATGTGTTGCCTTTGGCGAGCATCAATTTTCAGAGAGAGATAGACTGCTGATCTGTTCATGAGAAATATGCACAAGGTGGGGGGCAAAAAAAAAAAAAAAAAAAAAAAGCCAACGTGGGATCACGAAAACCTTCTGGTGATCAGACATAGTACGCATTTTTTATTCTTGCTGGACCTGGTAGACCCATAACTTCTGGCTTAGTGCTCTAGGGTCGGGAAAACCAATGGAATCTTTAAAATAGCTTTAGGGGCAGTGGTGGTTAGAGAAGTAAAATCGCAAAGGAGAAAGGAGACATGAAACAGAATTGTTGCGGTGGGTACATGGTTGGTGGCAAAAGTACGAAAGCCTCACAGTGCGGATGTATTTTTCCCCCATAGCCGGATATCTGGGTGTCCTTGCGATATCCGGTTCTGCCAGCCAACCAGTTAATGCCAGCCTGAGGGAGCCGCCTGGTGAAGGATATCCAGGGTCCAAAATGGGGTATTTGTTTTTACCATTTTTTGAAGAAAAAAAAAAAACTTGTCAGAAAAAGCTGAAAGAAAAGTTTGTTGTAGACAATTGTTGTAATAATGCAGACACGTATTCTCTTTCTCTTGTATTCTTTTTTTTAAATTACAAAAGCCAGGAAACCGGCCGGCCGCCTTACGAAGGTAGGTGGGCCCATCTCCGGGCAAGGCGTTCCCGGCCAAGCCCGAAAAACAAGACCACCACTAATCACCGCCACAAACACCATGGTAATTGCTGCAAAACCCTAATAACACCCCGTGAAAATGGTAACTGCTGCAAAACCCGAGTAACACAACATCATGGTAATTGCTACAAAAGCCTAGTAACACAACACCATGGTAATTGCTGCAAAACCGTAATAACACGCGGTGGAAATGGTAATTGCTGCAAAACCCGGGTAACAAGCAGTGGTAAACCAGCGTGTAGCAAAACCACCGCCGAATCCGTAGCACGACTGGCAGAGGAGACGAGTGAGAGGGAGGACATTCGCCCTTTTTCCGGCAATGGAACTACCTCACCATCTGCAAAGCAGGATCACCCTGAGCGACGGACTGCTTTTATAATTTTTATTATATACATTTTATGAAAGTAATGTATTTTGGAAGAACGACTAAGACATTGATTTTCCACAACAAACCAATGGATCGTCAGAAACTTACCTGTTGTTGACCTTTAAATAGGTGTTCTTCCAAAACACATCATGACATCACACTTTTAAATAGGCATCAGACGGGCAGGAGTGTGGCGAGCACGGCAACAGTAGGGGAGCGTCAGAGGTATAGCCGGCGCATATAGCCGGCGCATCGGAAATGCTCAAAATGAATTTGAATTGCCAACACATGCATGTTGTGGTCCAGAGTATCGGCGTATCGTTCGACTGGGCACGCATGCGAAGGTTCGATGCGTTCGATAAGTGGGGCTGCGTTCGGGGTTCTCGGCTGCGTACTGAGGTCCCTACCGTAGTAAACGAACTGGGGTGTTGTTCAGACTCCAGGCTGAATGACAAAATGAGACAATGAAATGTAAGCTGTGTAAGTCGAGGGATAGGATAATGACTTATGTCTTTGGAAGAAGAAGTTTGATCACTCGGGACCCTTCGAAAGGGGTGAGCTACAAGGGAATAACATGCTTAATGATATAGAGTAGACGAGAACAAGCGATGGAAGGAAGAGCAATCAGAGGATCAAGGATACAAAGGCTAGAGCCCTCTTTGTTTAAAGGAGAGTAGAATAGGTGTTGTGATCCTTTTTAGAGATGTGTTGAGCTGGTAGTTTCTTCACCACAAGAATGAAGGATTGTAAAATTTTTGAGGCGGTCTCAAAATATGTCTAAGAGGGAGCTTGTCCCGGAAGTTACGGAAGTGATTAAGAAAGCAAATGGGAGGTGGGAGGATTCTAAAGAGGAGATGTAGAGAGAGTATTATCTTGGCAATGCTTCGCTCATGATAGAGGACGTGATGAAAGTGGATAGGGAGGATTTCGCAACGGTTGGGGCATTTTTAACAAAATTTTAGAAAGTAGCATGCCGGATCTCAAGGTTATTGAAAAGCCAGCGATATGCATTATTTCGGTATATAGTTCGCGTAGTCTGAGCAGAACGAGTCGACAAAAGACTCGGATGAGGCACAAGGGGAAATGCCATGGAAGAAAAAAATAAGAATTTGTCGAATGTCAAAATGCTGGGCAGGAAGGGTCATATGAACGTGGCATAGCTACAAAGTAGAGGAGGGGAAAGGCAAGGGATGAAAAGGAAGATGATGTCGACGATGAAGAAGAAGAGCCTAAGTCGACGAAGGTGTTAGTGAAAGGTATAAGAAACTAAGCTATAGAAGGGGAAGGCTCATACAAGCGACAACCCGCCCAAGGAGGAGGCGCCTGACAAGTTATTGCATAGCCGAGCTGTGACAATAAATAGTTTGGAGGATGACCATCACAATGGGGCTTGAACCAAAATTACAAGTGTCGGGGGGTGCTGGAAGGGGTAATCCAAGGTGGTGAATGGCAAGGACGTAATCGGATGGTTTCATATCAGGGCGTTTGGCGAGCCCGAAACCAGAGAGGTCACTATGATAGCTTGTGGCATGGCGAAAGCTATTCGGGGAGCCAATGCAGTGGAAAGTGGTAGGCAAAAAGTAAGGATGGTCAGGAGATAAAGGATATGGTCAAGGAAGAGGCAGAGGCAGGTGAAATGGACAAAGAGGTTGAGGGAATGGTGGACAAGGGTAAAGAGAGCACAACTGGTTAAAACACCAGTACCTTTCCCAGCTATTTTTTAAGAGGGGCGCTGGGTAAAGCACTGGGGCATGAAATGGAAGGGCGCCCGCCGATAAATTGAATTGGCGGCCTCTCGCGATTTTAGGGCCGGCGCAGTGGCCGCGAATGACGTATGGGAAAGGTACCGGTGGTTTAACAGGGACCCCCACTTTCAGCTCCTTGGTCAACGGGTTCAAAGCTGAAGTTAGGGTTTGGGGGTCAAATTTTATGTTTTTTGTTTGTTTGTTTTCGTTTTTTTATTTTTAATTCCCAGTTTTTGATAACAATGACACAAAACAATGATACAAAACAAATACTGTGACAAGGAAATAACCTGACGAAAATCAGCTTCCCTAATGATGACCTCCCTGTTGATAATGATGGCCAGCGTTGTGATGATGCTGACGAATAGCTCCCTGATGATCTCCCTCCACACACTCCAATTGTATGACAACCCTCGCACTTTGGTTAACCAAGGGCTAACTCCACCCGTCTCCACCGGCGTGGACGTAGCCAACATCCCCAAGGCTCTATACCACGTGCAAGAATGCAGCTGCGTTAATGGAGCTTCAATGTGGAACTCGTGGAAATCCCACAAGCTAGATCGTGTGCCACGTCAGCCTGTGACGTGGTGTGATCAAGCGCCTCTGGTCCCCACATGTACGCGAAACGTTGGACTGTAGGAAGACTACGACCATATCTGCCTCACACCATTTCACTCAAACAGTGCCCACGACAGTTCAGCGCATGTGCCAGCGCAGCGCCCGCCCTCACGTGGCACTAGGACAGTGTCCACGGCAGCAGCGCACGCGACATTCGCTAGAGCCAGCAGTGCTCACAGCAGCACTGCCGCCTTGCGCTCCATTTTGAATTCCATCAGCCCTCCTTGGTCGCCATTGGATGCCCATAGTCATACAAGGATCTTATTTCCCCAAACTACTTACTCAGGACCCCATTTGTCGACGGAAATGGAAAGAAATGAGAAGAGGAAGATATTGGTTTTCGCTCCACTACACTAAACTCACGAAAAAAATTGTGAGTGCTTCTAGAGCTCTCAGAGGTCTAGAACTCTTGAAAAATGAAGTATCACTCCACTTAGGGCATACTCACACAGGGACCTATATTCCCAAAATCCCCCCCCAAAAGGGAAAAGGCCAGTCACATGGATCTACCAAATTCGCAAATGTGCTATTCTTGTGCCCTTTTGTCAGCGGCCTGGGAAGCCGCGGGGCAAGGGATGTTGCGGTCACCTCCAAATGCCTTTTTGTTTTTTGCATTTTCTTCAAAAATTGGCAAAAAATCATTCACAAAAGTTCTTGCACAATTTGTGGATGGGGCCGTGTGACCAGCCAAGTACCAAATCCCCATTTCTCCAGATGGTTGTGATCTTGTCCCACCTGAAAAGGTAGAGCAGTGGGACATGAACCATGCCCAAAACTTCAAATCGGCCTTTCACAAAACCGCATATTTTGCGGATTTGGGGTCGCAGTGTGAGTATGCCCTTACTCCTAACTCAGGGCATACTCACACGAGGACCAAAAGACCCTAAATCTCGAAATTTGAGTCAGTTTTCGGGTCACACTGGAAAGGTCCGCTACCCAAATGCCTCAAACGGTAAACCTTTTGTCAGCGGCCTGCCGGGCCGCGGAGGACCCTTTTTGAGACCACCTCCAAAGGTGGTCTTAAATTACCTTTCGTTTTTGTTTTTTGACGGTTCGCGAATTGAAGGAAATTGTAGACGAAGAAGATAGCCCGCCAAACAACTGGAAGTGCAACCATAAATATTAACATTGTAGCGAAGGCCCACATGTGTATAATGGCATGGGGAAAAAAAAAAAAATCCATCTTTTTGTTTGGTCCTCGCCCGTGTGGCCGGGGGCACTTACTCTGAGTGCAAAGTATCAGGTTCCCAACTTTGTCATTTCTGGATTAAGTCCTCCTGTGTGACCAGACGGGGATGAAATGCCTCAAAAAAAGCGAACCATAATACTTCAATTTTTTCAGACTTTTGGCCCCGGTGTATATTTCCAAAATCCAAAAAAAAAATGGAAAAGGCCGGACACACGGATCTATCAAATTCACAAATGTATTATTCTTGCGCCCAGTTGTCAGCGGCGTGGGAAGCCTCGGGGCAAGAGATTTTGCGGTCACTTGGGGCATACTCACACGGGGATCTATATTCCCAAAATCCCCCCCAAAAGGGGAAAAGGTCAGTCACACGGAACTCCCAAATTCATAAATGTTTTATTCCTGTGCCCATTTGTCAGCGGTCTGGGAAGCCGCGGGGTAAGGTACGTCACACGGGCCCTTCCCAAATCCGCATATTTTCCGTGTGAGCATGCCCTCACACGGCGACCCCAAATCCGCAAAATATGCGGATTTGGGAACGGCCGAGTGTGCCTCTTGCCCCGACTATCAGAACGAGCTGCTGCTGTCATCTAGCGTCGTAGAAGGGCTGTCATGTAGAGCTGAGAAATTCGATAGTGCTTCTTGCGAAAAAAGAGGCTGGAGCTGGGGTAGGAGGAAGGACACTCGCGAAAAAAAAGGTCGGAGTCGGGGTAGGAGGAAGGATACTCGCGAAAAAAGTGGCTGGAGTCAGGGTAGGAGGAAGAACGCGAAAAAAAAGGTCAGAGTTGGGGTAGGAGGAAGGACGCTATAAAACATGAGTGTTGCAGGCTGTGAACTCTATACAAATCGAGACTGCCCTTCAGGAGCGCTTTCTGACAACTCTGGAAGGCGTTAGAGGCGGATCCCACCGCAAACTTTTACCAACAAATTGTTAAAATTTTTAAGTCGGGGTCGTGCGAACTTTTACCAACGAATTGGAAAAATTCCTTCTAAGTCGGGGTCTTTCCTCACAATTCGTAAAAATAAACGTGGATCCCACAAGGGCGGACTCTGTGGGGCTTTTACGACCGACAAGCCGTAAAGGGATGGGCGTCTACGGGTCCTTCGGAGAGGTTGGGTTCTTGAGAGTGACCGTGGGTCCGTTCAAAATTTTCCCCATCCCATAGAAGTGGGTCTGTGCGATGTGCAGTGGCCTTGTTGCTCCTCATGTCCACGTACGCCCCGCAGCCAGATCTCTCCACCTGCATTTTGGGCCGCCACTCCTTGTCTGTCCTCCAACGTTTTCCGAATCTTGTCACCCGATGACAGTGCGCACGGCATAGCGAAGGAGTCACTTGGCACACAATTTGCTGGACCACGGACATAGAGCCAGACCGCGGAAAAAAAAAAAAAGTTGCAAAAAATGCCTACTTTTAGAGGGGCGGGTAGGGGTGCAGGACTTCTGGGAATTCCACGAGCACCACGCACGGTGGGTCGTGCACGTTGCAATACACAACATCTTTACAGTAGGAACAACCGTTAATTTTTCCAACGCCTTCGGACGGGGAACCATGTGGGATTCCAATTTTTTTTCAAAAGTTCCGCTTCTAACGAATGTGGGATCAAGTACTTAGGACCTCGTTACATCCTCCTTGGAAAACCGCAAAATCAGAAATCGGCATCGTTACACCTTGTCCTAAATCGCCAAATCCCTTTAACAAATGTGAAAACGCTCCCAAGAGATTTCCTTGGGTTCCTTAGAATCCCAAGCCAAAACGTTATTGGATTTAAGGGGTCCTCGCGAGGTCCCTTGGGATAAAGGATCTGCGATGGACGGAGCGTTCTGGAGCTCGCGAGCACAAGAGAATTTGGAGTCGATGTTGGTGCACAGGTCGCCCGTGGACCATTGGGCGAACATCGCCAACCTCCGGTACCCAACGGGCCGCCAACGGCCTTTAGACCGTTGTCGTTGGTGCGAAAATGCGTGGGGGCAGATCTTCAGCTGCGAGGCACTCCGTGGAGCGGGGTTATCTGTGCGTGTGTCGACGACCTCCTTGTCCAACGATTGATTTTTTCGATTTTCTTACAAGCGGCGTTAAAGCACTGTCGATCGATTGCAGTCATCCACCTGGTTATTGTCGCGCGCGGGGATGCAATCTTCGTTTGGTACACGCGTCACACGCTGCGATTCACGATAGACATCCTCCTACGGTTCCCGCTGCTGCTGCTGGCCATTCTTCTCCTGCTCGTTGTCGTGTTGTCCCACTTGTGAGTCGTTGTGTGGGGTCCTCGCGGCGGACGAAAACGACGAACTTCGAGGAAGACAACGATGGACAGACGTGAAGCATCCAACAGACAACCGGCGTGCGCCGTCGAGTACTCCACTTTAGGAGCGACGACCGGGGCGTTTCTTGCACGAGTGTATGACCCGACATTGTACAGTCATCTCCCGCCTCACGAGAAACCTTTACCGCCCGATCCCGAAGAGCAATGGGTAGATGATTTGTTCGCACTCTACCTCTGGGGAGCGGATCGACGCAGGACTGGATGGAGAGTCATTGTGGACAATGGGAGGTCGTGACAAGTCTTCATTCGTTCTCTGCTCTGCTAGAGAACGATGTCGGTGGAGGCTATACGGAGATTGTGGAATTGGATTTTGGTTTGTCAAGCGGGAGTGGTCCATCAACTACACACACTCGCACATTCAACCCAGTGCCTGGTGCGACCGTCAGCGGATCGAGTGTGTATGGTGGAAGGTCTTCTCCCCAAGGTGCGAGCCCTGATGGGTGTCGTTCGCCACGTCCGTTTTCTTGGGGTGCGGGATCATCCGGTGACATGTTTCGCACATCCTTGCCCCCCCCTTCGGCATCGCCTTTGAGTGCACTGCGCCAGAGGATGGGCACACCGGCGACGAACACAAGCGTTGCAGGATCGGACGAAGTTGGCAAGCAGGCATGAAAGTCATGTGGGGGACAGATGCGTCAAATGGTCGCAGAGAACATAACGAATGAGGTGTCGAGAATGCGTGTGGCGAGTGGAGAACTAAATGCAGAAGACTCCCAATGGGTGAGCGATTACAAATCTACAGATGTGATTTGCGAAGATAAAGTGGAAGACGTGGACGAAATGAAGATTCAACCCCTATCTGTACGTGGCAGAGGAAGAGGTGGAGGCATGCGTCAAGAGAAGGCAGTTTCCTGTGGTGGTCGCCACTTGAAGGGTCCGTCAGACGAGAAGGTTGGGAAACATCCGTCGTGGAGTGTTGAGGAACGGAAAAAATTCCCAGAATTAAATGATCATGCTATAGTAAAGTTACAATCTCAATTTCAAATTTTCACTCCATCTTAAAAAATGTCAATTCCAATTTTAAAATTCTTAATCTTACTTGCAAACTTTCATTCCAAGAGAAGGGTATCCCTTTTTATTTGGACTGCATGCTAGAGATGGAATGAAAGTCTGGATAAGTTCATGAAATATTTTAATTGAACTATCATTCTAAGTAAGGATTTTATGTCATAAATAGGTTAATCCAATATAAATTATAAGATATTTGTTGTTGTAGAATGAAAATTTAATAAAAATGTTTCATTAACCCGTCCGGACTTTTATTCCATCCTGAACAAATAGATGTAGTTGGAAGGAAAAACTCATATATAGACGGGAACGTATAAAATAAAGCTAGAAATTTTGAAATTGGACGAACATTGGAATGATAATTTATGAATATGAAAGATTGTTTTTTTATGGAATGTTTTTTCAACTTTCATTTCTTGTCGGAATTTTATCTGTTGAAGGTAGGCCGGGCGAAGAGGAATCAACAAGTTCATTTTGAGGGCATGACACACAACTATGGACGAATGCGCAACAGAGAATGAAAGTTGCAGAACCTTCGAAAACGTTTGTCGGAGGTGGGGGTGAATAGGACGACTGACGACATCAACAAGAAGTAGGACAACATCTTCCAACAATACAAGAAAGTGCAACGGTATCAAAATGCCTTTAGGGGGAAGACCTTCTTCAACCTCACACCTGCTTTGAGAACGGAAGAAGGTTTCAAGTTCAGAATGGAGGAGCACGTATACGATGAGATAAACGTCATGTCGAAGGGCAACAAGATCATCTACCAGACAACATCGTCGACACAAGCATCCGTGGAGGACTGCAGATGCCACGTTCCCCATCCGCTGCTGGAGAATCCGACGTCGGGGTGATGGGAACGACGACAACGGAGGGTCGGCGCGGGAGTCCGACTTCAGTGCAGTCAGCACGGGAGGGAATTACAAGAGGAAGAACATATGCCAACAAACATTCGAGGCCATTGCCGAAGTCATGGACAAGCACAGCGCATTGATGGCTGACACCGTCGAGGGGGCCAACAAGCGACAGTGTTCCATTCTCGAGCGCAAGGTTGATGCCCAACGACGGCACTACGAGGCGTCCGACGAGGTTAACAGGTTGATGTGCACTGCATTGCTGGAGATCACCAAAGCCACCAGGGACAGGTCCTGATGCAGCCTCTGTTCCTGCATCGGTTGTCATGTCCGTGCATCCGCAAGCGATGTGCCCGTCGCTTGTTGTGTTGTACTGCCGCACTCGTCTACGTACGTTATGATACATATATACATTGAATTTATTGCGTATAATACATACATAGATGCGTATGTTTTTTTTTTAGGGGAGAGAGAGAGAGAGAGAGAGAGAGAGAGAGAGAGAGAGAGAGAGAGAGAGAGAGAGAGAGAGAGAGAGAGAGAGAGAGGGAGAGAGAAGGGGGGGGGGGAACGAAAGGAGGGGGGGGGGAACCTGGAGGAGGAGGTGGTGGAGAGGTTGGCACGTCTGTCCGACGGGGCTTTGTTAATGGACGGGCGATGTGGTGACATCGGTGGTTGTCGCTATGGTCGGTCGACATAGCAGTTTTTGTGTTGCGTGCATCGATAAGGAAACCATTATGAGAATGCCATTTTTTTATGTTAAAAAAAAAAAAACAACGTCCATGTGCACTGGGTGAATGCATCTTTCTCGCGTGCACTCTTCTTTGTGCTCCTCTTGCCCATGTCCATGCTTGTGATCTGTGTATGATCTTGGGGAGAAGGGATTGTCCAGTAATTGCATGCGTCTTTCATGCTATCATGGACAACTTGTGAATATGGTGTGTGATATCTGGTGCAACTTTCGACGTTTCAAGCACACAAATTATTTTTTTATTTTTATTTTTCTCGCTCATGAATACTACCGACTTCAATCGTTCAAATTTGTGATTTCTATATTGATTCGTGATTGATTGATTAATTGTCTAATACATCTATTGCCTGATTGATTGATTGGATGATTGATCGATTGTTTGATTGATTGTCTGATTGATCGAATGATTAATTGATTGATTGATCAATCAGTCGATGGATTGATTGATTGATTTATCGATTGAACGATTAACTGATCGATCGATTGATTGAATGATTGATTGATCGATCAATCAATGGATTAATTGATCGATTTATTCCCTGATAGACTGATTGATCGATTGAACAATTTTCATAAAACAATGATCATGATTTTAGTGTGATTGAACCCGTCAATGTGACTTCGATGGGGTTATCACCGAAGACATGCAGTACATAAATAAGTGTTGGAGAAGTTCAAAACACAGAGTAAAGGTGATAGCGCCATCATATTCAAATCGTTGATGGAGCACTATCCATCGCTCTACAAATGTTCAGCAACAAAAGAACAATGACAATACGAAAATGTGACATAAATCTACACTAAAACGGAAAAAAAAAATGCGCGAACCCGGCTATCGACGTTCCCCCCCCCCGGCCCCGCCGTGGCAACGAACGACGAACATCAGGACGGTCATCCTCCTCAACAGAGCAACGACCGAGGTAGTGCTGTGGAGAGTGCACAAATGCATTCACTCGTGTTTCATGCGCTCCGCAAGTGCTTCGCGCAAGGCCAGCGTCCGGGGCCAATTGAAGTTCTCCGCAATGGGGTGGGGTGGAAGATCCATCCCCAATTCCACTCGCCGGCGCACACCATTCGCGTCCACCTCCCACAACAAGCTGTTGTCGAAGTTGATGCCGTCATCCATGAAGATGTTGTGCAGAATACACACGACTTGGAATTGTTGCGGGAGAGTGTCCATGTTCGTTTTGTGTGTACGGAGGAAAAACCTCCACATTCCCTTCAACCTACCAAAAACTCTCTCCACCGCTTCTCTTACGACCTTCTGCTTGTTGTCGAACCTCTCCTCGTCGGGGATTTGATTGGTACCTCCAAAAGGCACCACGATCCACTCCATGGGAGGATAGCCATTATTGCCAAGGATGTACCCGTGCGTTTGCATCCCGAATGGCAGGAGCACAGCAGGACCACGAAAAAGATCCCCCTCTTCAACGCGCGTCCACTGAGTGGACAACTAAAGCACTCAGATGTCGTGACAACTCCCGGGATAGCCGACGAAAACATCTGTCACACGCAAGTCAAAATCCACAACCACATGCGCAACCACAAAAAAATGATGCTTCCGGTCGAAATAGTTCTCGGACGGCGCGTTGGCTGGTTTGTCCACGTAGATGTGCGATGTCGAGCGCATCGGTCCGGCACTGCACGTGGCAGCGCGGGACCCTCTCGGCCGCGTCACGCAGGAGTTGGATCAACTTCGTCACGAACACACAAATGGAGCTTCCTTAGGCCGCTCTGGCCGAGTGCGGCAGCCATACCTCTCCCGAGCCCCTACGACAGGATAGGGCCGACGCGAGGCACAACTTACCTCCACCTTACGGGAGCTGTCACCTCCCTTCAGTGGGCGTATCCCCGCCGAGCTACCAGTCCACAGTACGAAAGCTAATCAGTTGCAATCGCAGATGTGGACCAGCCGAGGGCGTTTCTCGTTCCCTGTAGCATAGGGGGTACGTGCGGTAATACGCCTATCGGACCTGCACGCGAACCGACATCCTGGGGGACTGAAGTCCCATGCGCGGTTCGTCGTCGGTCGACTAGGACGCATCCCACGCACCACACGCACACCTCTTTACGACCACAAAAATAAAACCCACGCACACGCACATACAGCACAACACAACACAAACAACGTGACAATGCTCCTAGCCCCTCAGTAGCCAACCCATAACTTTCCGATGCGAAAATCAAGCAAGCGTCGCGCGCAAGACTTAGTATAAAACCGCGCGGACGCAGGGCTAACTCATATCGACTCGCAATGCNATAACTTTCCGATGCGAAAATCAAGCAAGCGTCGCGCGCAAGACTTAGTATAAAACCGCGCGGACGCAGGGCTAACTCATATCGACTCGCAATGCAAGCGTAMGMAAGCGRTCGCAATGSTGGCGTACTATGTAGTGCCCATACTCGCGCGGTCCTCGTTAATCTCGAGGGTCGTGTTCGACWCTCAAGTGTCGGCTGACACGCGCCTTGAGGGTTAATCTTTCGACGTTGAACAACCGCCATGCGCGGTTGAAGACCACGCACCCTCTTTTGCACCTTATGCAGAGCGGGTGGTACACAGGTCCACACCTGTGGTGGCATTCGTTTCTTGCGGCCCTGGGGATGAGTCCTACCCCAGGCCTGGGCGAAAGTCAAGGGGTTTGACTTTGACGGCTGCCACGGACTACAACGTCCAACCATGAAAATCTCTAAAAAGCAAAGGATAAAAAGGGATYTCCCTTTTCTCTCAAGCCATAATCCGGTTAACCCTTATGCCCAAATACATGAGGTCTCTCAAATACTCAGGGCACCAATAAATATATAAGGGTAGTCATATAGGATGATCACTTCTCATAGTCACAGTGGGGCTCTTCTCAGCCATATATGTACGTAGTCGCAGACAACCACATCCAGAGTTTGAACCACAAACGCATCTGCAATCACATCAAAGATTCAATAAAAAACCCACGCACTACACGGGGTCAACTTCAACCATTCCTTGCACTCATACCCCTCGCTTTAGCCATACAAGCCTCACTCGTGCAATTCTTAAATAAATACTCAGTACTTTTGTTGGATGACCATTCAATAAAGTCCGGGTGAAAACACAACAAAACAGTTCAATCAAAAGGCTAAAACCTTTAGGTCGAGTGACAAGAGTGAATTAGAGTTGAATCGTAAACCGACGAATCGGCAACCGACCTGTTATCAGTGAAAACAGAAGATGATCCTCGTAGGATCAGGCTGAAACTAGTCCAAATCTCGAACCCATCGATTAAGAAGACCTGTAACACAAGACAGGCCGAACTCAAGCTAAGTTTACAGATTCATGGAGAATAATCCCCATATCACGATCTCACTCAAAGTTATCTGCCAACTAAGTCCAAACCTACCTCTAAGTCAGTTCCCAAAGCAAAGGTAAACTAATATGGCAGAACCTCTCCTATTTAGGGTGGATCACCAGAATTGTCACCTGTCAAAATATAATCTAACTCCTCTAAATCAAAAAAAATTCGGCAGCGCTTCCTATAGGAAAAGTGCTATTTCAGAATTTATATCAGCCCGAATATGAAAATAGAAATAGTCTTTGAATTTCCAAAGTTCAATTTTGTCTAACGCCCTGAATTAGCAAAAATTTGGGCAGCGCTACCTTTAGAAAATGAGACTTTTCAGATTTTTACTAAGTCATGTATGAACTTTAGACAAGTTGAACTTTGAAAAGCCAAAAAAATGACTAACTCATTGGATTTGTAGAGATTTCGGCAGCGCTTCCCGAAGAGAAAGTAGCTTACCAAAATTTATACAAGGCCAAGCATAACAAAAGATCTCAGAAAATGCGAGAATTGATCTAAGTAAAAAAACTTAGCTCAGAAAATGCAGGAATTGAAACTCCTATGGATTTAGCACGTGGCGGACGACTAAAGCAACTACCTACCAAATTGAAACTCAAACCAAGTACTAGTCTCACTCAGCCGCATGCAGGCCAAACCACAAAAGTAAGTACTCTCACCATCCCCAAGTCAGCTTAGCAGACAATAGTTCATAACCTTTCAATACTTCAACCCTTTATACCCAGCTTACATAAGGCATAGGTCAGGCCACCTGAACTTACAGAGCGCGCCCAACTTAGCCAGGCCTAAAGTCAGAATACCTAAACTTATAGAGCGTCCYGACTTAGCCAAGTATACACAAACAAAGGGCACTACTACTTTTCTCTTCCTTGGGCATATGACTAAGCCATTCAWCTTAGAAACAATGCTTAGTCRCCCTGAACTGTTTAATATCCAAGTTTTATATACTTCTYTGAACTTAGTCTTMAGGKTGGSCGTAGGASYGAGYCATTCATCTTAGAAACAATGCTCAGCCARCCCWAGTTACCTTCAATTATATTCTTAATTGTACYCTCTTCAATTTACGATAARCTAYAGTCAGGYTGTCCAATCTTATGGAACCCGCGCCTGACTAGCCTRTTCTTAAATAAMATARTAATAGAGTATARCCAAATTATAACCATTGRGTTCCAACATATRAGAGGCATTGGGTCAGACTACCKAAACTTATARAGCGGTCTGACCCTCTGCYAGGTTCGTTTCTCTCTGATCCAGTCTGTGCGARGCWGTAGGYCAGGCCACCTAAACTTATAGAGCGGCCTGTCCCCTGCCGAAATTAATCCCTCAGARTAAAACARGAGAAGGGCCGAACCACCTAAACTTATACAGCGGTTCAGRCCTCCTCGTTCAGAATCAAAAGAAACTCAGGAAAACCCAGAGAAACCAAGGCAACTCAAGGCACCAGAACTTATTGAGCGCCCTGAGTCCCTGAAAGTCAATCACAGTTAAATTCCTCGCAAGTCAGAGCAGCCAGAGCACTTAAACTTATAGAGCGTTCCGACCCTCCACGCAACTCTTAGCACCGGGTCTCCTCAAACTTATGGGGACATCCCAGCCTCCAGAGCTTCAGGCTACCTAAACTTATAGAGWGGCCTGATGCTCCATGCAAAAACAGAATTAACAGAGCACTGGGTTTCCCCAGCCTCAGCGACCCAGTCAAACCGCACGCAATACTGCCTTCCTCCCAACCTTCCCCCAGATGCAACCCCTTTTTGTTCACAATCTGCTTTCAGGCGACCAACAACTCTGAAACTGGCATTGCACACACATTCCTTTACTTAATCTGAGTTCAAGTCCTGAAAGTCAAACCAAGATCAGAGTACAAGATTCACGCAATATACTCAGTCAAACCATAGAAGGACGTACAAATATGGGCTATAATTGGGTTTATAGAGGGAGTTAGGAAATCACCAATCAATTCCCTGCCTCCAGGACTCCTCCTGAGTCCCGGCAGAGCTCCCGCAATCGGTGGGGCGAACCTCCCAAAGAGGCTCTGGCGCGGATTACGGGTTATAATCCTGCCTGCCGCCTTCCTCTCAGAACCAAATATACTAGACTTAGATTAGGAAGGGCAGGAGTAGGAGTTTCAGACTCTCGAGGTACAGGGGAGGGACAACTCAGCTCTCAGGAGAGGGTCTTGTTATCTTCGAGCGCCTGAGGGCCCCGCAATGGCAGCCAAACAGCAACCGCTTGGTCAACCTGGAGTCAACCCGCCGACCTCACTCTCTTGACGAACCCCTATTTCGCAGCAATAGCCAACTTCGCCAGCCTTGCCTTCACCCCTTACGCCACACTTTCGTTGCCTGTAGCCAGACAGTTGAAGTCAATCTTGCAGTAGGCTCCTAACTCCTTACAGCAGCCCCGCATGTGCAGCATGCAGTAGCACGTGGCGCAGCCCACAACGATCAATAGCGCACTCATCAGTTTAGCAAAGTGCACAACAAGCGCACCGTCCAGGCACGACAAGGCGCAAAATACGTCTTGATAGTTCGGTCTGCCAATAGTCGTAAAACAGGGGCAGGGTCCTTCCCTTACTTGCTGCTTAGTGCCCAGGCTGCTACTGCACAACTGTCAGTAGCAACAGCCGAAGCACATGAAAAGACCGACTTTATAGACCGCCGCTAAACTAGGTACGTGTTCCCCCTTCTGCCGCACCTGCTCGCTCGACTCTGCTGCGAGCAGCCTCACCTGCTCCTCGCTGGCTGCACGCAAAGTTCACCCACTCCTGTTGCCATTTTCTCCCTGGCTCTGCAGTCCCCTTCTGCGCTAGCTCTCCCTCCGCTGCTGCCTGCCTCACTCCTTCCTACTGCGCATGTACCTGGCTCGTCTCGACGATTGTGTCCAGTCAAGCTGGCATTCGAGATCGGCCCCCTTCCTCTATGTGCCCCTACATCAATCAGCTGATGGTATGCCTCTATGCAGCAGGCGTCAAGCTCCCCCACCTGTGCGGGGCCAACGAGGATCGAGCTTAAGGCCTCCTCACTGCCACTTATGTGCCCTACCACCCGGGCCCGCTAGATCCGAACCCGCGCCCGCAACTTGACGGTTTCACACGTCGATCCCGCAGCCGGCCAGTGTGCAAAATGAGTATGAACCTTCTGCTGAAATACGGAACTATTCGATGCTACCCAACTAGGCGCACCGCGGCATGAGGCGCGGTTATTTCCACAGCAATCCGTCGGCCGACAGGTAAGCTTACAATCGCGCGTTGGCCTCGTGCTGCTTCCATCCATAGGCTAAACAACAATCGGAATGAACCTTCCACTAAACAGCGGAAAGGTTCATCGTCATATTCATGTCTTCCTCCTCCTGGCACCACAGCGCACCCCGTTTCTTCTCCCGCTCAAATCCTACTAACACTCTACCCAAACTAACTATAGAATCAGAATCGCGATATCCCACAGCCTGAAACCCACACCTCAGCCCGCTTGTTTTCGCCCAGGCTTAGGCGAGTCAACCCCTTTTCCGTTTACTATCTTCGCCGCCCCGTTACTTCCACGCAACTCCGTGCATCTCATTTCTCGACTAACTTCTATTCTAG